>PVJI01006299.1:0-87811 GCA_004026765.1 Micronycteris hirsuta | reverse complement strand
ACTCTGTTCCTCTCACAGCTCCAGGTTTTAATGTCTCACCGTGTGAATGTTCAAATTCCCCTGTAATCTTGGGCATCAATCATCATATGTGTTGGAATACTGCTGCGTTTTCGCCCCGTTCCTCAGAAAATCAACCGGTGGGTAGGAGGACGTAAACTCTGTTCCTCCTAACTCGCCGCCATCTTCCTCCCTCCTCCTCAGTGTTTTTTCAATTCTACTCTCACTGCCATCCCCTTAGGTTTTTTATACTAATTTATTCTTTAGTCCTAACTTCATTGACTTATAGTTGGCCATTAAAATTGTAAATATTTAAGATATAAAATCTGTTGATTTGATATATGTATACATTGTGAAACACTCACCACAGTGAAGCTAATTAACATATCCATCACCTGACATAGTTACCTTTTTTGGTGGTGAGAACACCTAAGATCCACCCTTTTAGCAAATTTTAATACATGGTAAAATATTGTTAACTATAGTCACATTGTTGTACACTAGATTCTCAGGACTTCTTTACTTGCAAAACTGAAACTTTGTGCCCCTTTATTAGCATCTCCCCATATTCCAGCCCCAGCCTCCAGTAGTCACCATTCTATAATCTGCTTCAATGAGTTTGACATTGTTATGTTCCACATACTGCATGAGGTCATATAGTATTTGTCTTTCTGAACCTGACTGTTTCACTTAGCATAATGTCCTCTACTTTCATCCATGTTGTTACAAATGGCAAGATTTCCTTCCTTTTAAAGGCTGAATAATATATCACATCTCTTTATGTATTCATCCATCAATAGGCACTTAATTTCTTCCATTTCTTGGCTTTGTGACCAATGATGTAATGAACATAGGACTGCATATATCTCCTTGAGATACTCATTTTGCTCCCTCTGGATATATACCCAGATACGAGATTGCTGAAATATATGGTAGCTCTATGCTTAATTTTTTAAGTATATTTTATTGATCATGCTGTTACAGTTGTCCCATTGTTTTCCCCACTTTCTCTCCTTCTGCCCTGAACCTCCCTCCTACCAGCATCCACCCCCAGCTTAGCTCATGTCTGTGGGTTGTAGCTATAAGTTCTTTGGCTTCTCCATTTGCTATACTATTCTTAATCTCCCCCTGTCTATTTTGTACCTACCATTTATGATTCTTCCCTGTGTCTTTTCCCCCATTCCTCCCTCTACCTCCCCCCAATAACCCTCCAGGTGATCTTCACTTCTGTGATTCCGTTCCTATTGTAGTTGTTTACTTAATTTGCTTTTGTTTTTTAGGTTCAGTTGTTAATAGTTGTGAGTTTGTTTTCATTTTACTGTTCATTGTTTTGATTTTCTTTTTCTCAGATAAGTCTCTTTAACATTTCATATAATAAGGGGTTGCTGATGATGAACTCCTTTAATTGACCTTATCTGGGAAGCACTTTATCTGCCCTTCCATTCTAAGTGATAGATTTGCAGCGTAGAGTCATCTTGGATGTAGGACCTTGCCTTCCATGACTTTGAATGCTTCTTTCCAGCCCCTTCTTGCCTATAAGGTTTCTTTGAGAAATCAGCTGATAGTCTTATCGGCACTCCTTTGTAAGTAACTGTAGAAACTCCTTTTCTCTTGCTGCTTTTAAGACTGTCTCCTTATCTTTAATCTTGGGTAACTGAATGATGATGTGCCTTGGTGTGTTTCTCTTTGGGTCCAACTTCGTAGGAATCCTCTGAGCTTCCTGGACTTCCTGGAAGTCTGTTTCCTTTGCTAGATTAGGGAAGTACTCGTTCACTATGTTTTCAATTTCTTGTTCTTCCTCTTCTCTTTCTGGCACCCCTATGATTCGGGTGTTGGAACATTTAAAGATGTCCTGGAGGTTCCTCAGCCTCTCCTCATGTTTCTGAATTCTTGTTTCTTCATTCTGTTCTCTTTGAATGCTTATTTCTTCCTTCTGGTCCAAACCGTTGATTCGAGTCCTGGTTTCCTTCCCTTCACTGTTGGTTCCCTGTATATATATTTTTTATTTCGCTTTGCATTGCCTTCACTTTTTCTGGTATTTTGTGACCATATTCAACCATTTCTTTGAGCATCCTGATTACCAGTGTTTTGAACTGTGCATCTGATAGGTTGGCTATCTCTTCATCACTTAGTTGTGTTTTTTTCTAGAGTTTTGATCTGTTCTTTCATTTGGGCCATATTTTTTTGTCTCAGCACGCCCGTTATATAGTAAGGGGTGGAGGCCTGGCTGGTGTAGCTTAGTGGATTGAGCGCGGGCTGGGAACCAGAGGGTCCCGGTTTGATTCCCAGTCAGGGCACATGCCTGGGTTGCGGGCCAGGTCCCCAGTGAGGGCCATGTGAGGAGCAACCATACATTGCTGTTTCTCTCCCTTTCTGTCTCCCTCCCTTTCCCTATTTCTAAAAATAAATAAATAAAATAAAAATATTGTAAGGAGTGGAGCCTTAGGTATTCACCAGGGTGGGGCAACCCAGGTTGCTGCATTATGGCACTGTATGTGTGAGGTATTCACCAGGGTGGGGTAACCCAGGTTGCTGCATTATGGCACTGTATGTTTTCCCTCTCAGAGAGGGAAAAATGCCGCTTGTTCAGCTCTCTGGCGGCTTTCAGTCACTTCCTCCGCTACCCACAAGGAAACTGGGCCTTTCTGGTGCTGATTTCCGGGTGGGTAGGTTTGTGTATGTTCTAGGTCTCTGTGGGTCTCTCCAACAAACTCTCCTGTGAGGCTGGGAGTTTCTCCTGGTGCCTCAACCCCCACAGGTCTTTTCAGTCAGGTTTTGAGGCTTTATTTACCCACACTGTAACTCTGGGTTGCGTGGTCTGTCTCACTCCACAGTAGTTCCTCTTGTTTTATCTGCACATGGATGTGGCACTGCCCGCTCTGCCAGCTGCTACCTTGCTACAAGTCCTCTCTGCCCACTGCCCATCTCCACCCCTCCTACAGATCTGGATGAATGTTTCTTCTTTAACTCCTTGTTTGTCAGGCTTTCATACAGTTGGATTTTCTGTCAGTTCTGCTTGTTTCTTGTTCTTAAATTTGTTATTGTTCTTCTTTTGGTTGTGCAAGGAGGCACAGTGTGGGAGGCACAGAAGGAGGCCTCCATCTTGGCTGGAATCTTATTGTCTTACACTTGGAGAAAAAAAGCCTCCTGCTGACTTTAAACCTGCCAAGTGGGTTTTGCCAGTTTTCCTGGATGCTGCAGGCAGAGAGGAGCTGTGCTCCATCTTTTTTCCTTTCCTGTGGTTCTCCGAGGATGGGGGCTCAGTCTGGGCTATAATTTTCACAGGCGTCTAGTTTCCATTCCACCCCCTCATAGCATTGCATGGCCTACACTCTCCACTGCGCATATTTGCCATGCTGGCACCTATGGTACACCTTATTGTGCAACCCTTGATTAGTCCATGAGGTTCACTTAGTAGGAGCAAATCACGTCCCGCCTCCTCCCTCTTCACTGGCCTGGCTGCTGTGTAGGGGTGGTCCTTGCACAGTGTCTGAGAGCCTTTTTTGAGCAAATTCCCTTTGTTTTTTGGCAGGCTGTTCTTAACAAGTGCCCAGCTTTCCACAGAGACCAACTCTCTGATCAGTCCAGAGATTATCTCGGTCATGGCCCATCTCTTCTCCCTTCTCCAGGTGTCACCTGGCTCCCCAATTTCTCTGGTACTTTCCCAGCTGGTGGCCACTGTCCCAGGTGGAGTATGCTGCTGGCTGTGTGTCTCTTACTGCGTCTTTATCCCCCCAGCGACTTTAAGCATCCAGGTCTCTCCGGGTGCAGGTCTGTAAACTCACCACTCTAAGAGGAAAGGGAGCCACCAAGTCACAATCACTGACCCAGCTCTACTTCAAAGGTGCCGCAGCAGCAGCAGTCTCCCGAGCAGGGCCGGGAGACCCTGCCATAGCCTTGAAAATATCCTTACTGTCCATTTTTAAATGTCCTCTGCACACTTTAGCTTCCAAACTTCATATCAGCTGGAATTCTGTTGCCTGTTCACTCTGTTCCTTGGTAGATCAGCTAGATGTCCCAGTTGGGTGCAAGAGGAAGTGGGCTCAGCTCCCACCTACCTCACCACCATCTTCCTCTCAATATGTTTAATTTTTTTATGAAACTTTGCACTATTTTTCATGGTGCCTATACCAATTTATATCCCAGTAATAGTGTACAAGGATTCTCTTTTCTCCGTATTTCCTCCAATACGTCTTATCCTTTGTCTTTCTAATAGTAGCCATTGTAATAGGTATGAGGTGATACCTCACTGTGGTTTGCATTTGCATTTCTCAGGTGATTAATGAAGTTGAGCATATGCCTGTCGGCTTTTTTATATGCCTATTGACCATTTACATGTTTTCATTTGAAAAATGTCTATTCAGATCCTCTGTCCATTTTTAATTGGGCTATTTGAGTTTATTGTTATTGAACGGTATGAGCTCATTTATTTTGGATATTAATGTTTTATGAGATATGTGCTTTGCAAGTATATTCTCCCATTTCATAGGTTACCTTTGACTCTATTGATTGTTTCTTTTCTTTGCATAAGCTTTTTAGTTTGAATGGAATCCCATTTGTCAATTTCTATTTTTGTTTCTGTGCTTGTGGTGTCTTATCCAAAAAAAGAAAAAAGAAAAAGAAAAAACATTGCCTAGACCACTGTCAAGCTTTCCCCGTATGTTTTCTTTTAGTAGTTTTATGGTTTAGGCTTTTGTTTTAACTCTTTAATTCATTTTGAGTTAACTTTTGTATATGGTGTGTGATAAGGGTCCAATTTCATTCTTCTGCATGTGAATACTTAGTTTTCCCTGCACCATTTATTGAATACTATCCTTACCCTGTTGTTTTTTATTGGTGTATTGTTGACGATCAATTGATGGTAGACACATGTATTTATATCTGAGCTCTCTTTTCTGTTTCATTGGCCTATACATCTGTTTTCATGTCAGTATTATACGGGTTTGATTACTGTAGCTTTATAATATATTTTGAAATCAGAATATTCGATGCCTCAAGTTTTATTCTTCTTGCTCAGAATTGTTTGGGTATTCAGGGTGTTTTGTGCTACCATATGAATTTTTTTAAAATATTTTATTTATTTATTTTTAGACAGAAGGGAAGGGAGGGAGAAAGAGAGGGAGAGAAACATCAGTGTGGGGTTGCCTCTCACGTGGCCCCCACTGGGGACCTGGCCTGTAACCCAGGCATGTGCCCTGACTGGGAATCGAACTGGCGACCCTTTGTTTCACAGCCCGCGCTCAATCCACTGAGCTACACCAGCCAGGTACCATATGAATTTTAAGATTATTTTTCTATTTCTGTAAAGAACACCAATGGGATTTTGATGAAAATGACATTAAATCTGTAGGTCACCCTGAGTATTTTATGTATATTTTAACATTATTCTTCTAATTCATGAACATGGGATGTCTTTCTATTTATCAATATCTTCTATCATTTTTTATCATTTTTTTGTTATTCTATTACAGTTGTCTCAATTTTTACTCCTTTGCCCTCTTCCGCCCATCCCACCCCCTGCTACCACAGTTAATTCCCATACTGTTGTCCATGTCCATGGGTCATTCATACATGTCCTTTAACTAGTCCCTTCCCCTTCTTTTCACCATCACCCCTTCTGCCCTTCCCTCTGGTCACTTTCAGTCTGATCCATCTTTCCATTTCTGTGATTCTATTTTATTCCTTAGTTAATTTTGTTCATTAGATTCCTGTTATAGGTGAGATCATACAGTATTTGTTTTCCACTGCTTTGCCAATTTCACTTAGCATAATTCCCACGAGTTCCATCCATGCTATCACGAAGGGTAGGAGCTCCTTCTTCCTTTCTGCTTCATAGTATTCCACTGTGTAAATGTACCACAGTTTCTTTTTTTTATCTACTCCTTTACTGATGGACACTTACACTGTCTCCAGCACTTGGCTATTGTAAATAATGTTGCTATTTGAGGTTTTTCTATCTTTAGGTAGGCCTTTATTGCTATCAACTTCCCTCTTAGAACTGTCTTCACTGTGTCCTGTAAGTTTGGGGATGTGTGTTCATTTTCATTTGTTTCTAGACACTTTTTGATTTCTTCCTTGATTTCGTTGTTGACTCATTCATTATTTGATAGCATGTTATTGAATCTTCATGTATTTGAATGTTTTTGAGTTGTTTCCTTGAGGTTGGTTTCTAGTTTCAGTCCATTGTGATCTGAGCACATGCTTGATATAATTTCAATTTTCTTGAATTTGTTGAGGCTTCTTTTGTGTCCTGCCATGTGGTCCATCTTTGAAAATGTTCCATGTGCATTTGAAAACGATGTGTATTTTTCTTCTTTGGGGTGAAAGCTTCTATATACAGCAGTTAAGCCTACTTGATCTAGAGTATTGTTCAGTGCCACAATGTCCTTGATTGTTTGGAAGATCTGTCCATTGTCAACAGTGGGGTGTTAAAATTCCCTATGATGACTGTGTTGTTGTCAATATCTTTTTTGAAGGCCTCCAAGATTTTCTTCATATATTTAGGTGCTCTTATGTTGGGTGCATATATGTTTACAAGGGTTATGTAGTCCTGTTGGATTACTCCCTTAATTATTATTTAGTGACCTTCTTTGTCCCTTTTTATGGCTTTTCTTTTGAAGACTATTTTGACTTATAGAAGTATTGCTACCTAAGCTTTCTTTTTGTGTCCATTTGCTTAGAATATTTTTTTCCCCCGTCATTTCACTTTCAACCCATGTAAACCTTTTGTTCTGAGGTGGGTCTCTTGTGCGTAGCATATGTGCAGTTCATGTTCTCTTATCCATTCAGCTACCCTATGTCTTTTGATTGGAGCATTTAATCCATTTATATTTAAGGTTATTATTGATAGGTATTTATTCGTTGTCTTTTTTACCACACCTGTGTTTCTCTCTTGCTTTCTCTACATATTTATTTTCCTTTATACCATTCTTTTTAGCATCTCTTACAGTCCTGCCTTAGTGGAGATGTACTCTTTCAGCCTTCTTTTGTCTGGGTAGCTCCTAATTTTGCCTTACATTTTAAATAAGAGCCTTGTTGGATAGTGTAGTCTTGGTTACAGACCCTTGCTTTTCATTATTTGGCATATTTCATGTCAGTCCCTGATAGCTTGTAGTGTTTCTGTTGAGAAATCACCTGATAGCCTTATCAGAGCTCCCTTGTATGTTACTAGCTGTTTCTCCCTTGTTGCCTTTAAGATTCTCTCTTTGTCTTTTACATTTGGCATTTTAATTATGATGTGTCTTGCAGTAGGCCTCTTTGGGTTCATCTTGTTTGTGCTTCCTCTGTGCTTTCTGAACTTGCATGACTTTTTCCTTTACTAAGTTAGGGAAGTTTTCTGTCATTATTTTTTCCAAACAGGTTTTCTATTCCTTGCTTCTTTTCGTCTCCTTTTGGTATTCCTATGGTGCAAATGTTGTTACTTTTCATGTTGTCCTGAAATTCCCTTAAACTATCCTCATTCTTTTTTATTTTCATTTTGTTGATCTTACTGGGTATTTCTTTCTACCTTGTCTTCCAGCTTGCTGATTTGGTTCTCTGCTTCATCTAGGCTGTTTTTAATTCCTTCTAGTGTATTTTCATTCCAGATACTGTATTCTTCATTTCTTCCTGGTTCTTATTCATAGTTCCTCTGTCCTTCTTCATGCTGCTGTAGTTTGTCCTAAGTTCCTTGTAGCCTCCATAAAGTTCCTTGTAGTTCTCACTGAGTTCCTCGAGCATCCTTTTAACCATTATTTTGAATTCTATGTCTGATAGATTGGTTATATCATTTTCATTTAGCCCTTTTTCTGGGGATTCCTCCTTCCTTTTCAATTGGGGGTTCTTTCTTTGTCTCCTCATTATAGGTGACTCTTTTTGTTTGTTTCTGTGTCTCAGGGTGGTCTACTTTGCCTGCCTGTTCTTCATGGGGTGGACTTCTGTGGTAGGAGTTCTGTGGGACTTGGTGGTACAGTCTCTTTGATCGCCAGTGTGGATTCTGTAGGGTTGCCCTTTACTCAGTTTATTCAGCTCTCTTGTTATACTTGGGTTTTGATTGTTGAAGTCTCATTAATTGTTGGGTTTTCCCCTCTGGCTGGCTGACTGGGAGTCACAGTCCATGCCACATCTTATATGTACCCATTGTGAAGGATCTTTTGCATTTCTTCACTTCCAAACTTCTTATCAGCTAAGATTTCATTGAATGATCAGCTTAGTTTTTAGAAGATCAGCCAAGTATCTGAGTTAGGGAGAGGAGCAAGTGGACTCAGCTTCCACCTCCTTGGTTACCATCTTCTCTCTAGATGCTAGATTTGTCAATTACTCATTATTACTTATTGTTCTTTTCCATCATTGGCTTTCTGGGCAAAGCAGTTGCTCCCAGTATTGGCTGGCTGAGTAAAATGTCCATTTTAATCTGTGTCTTTAGAAAATTTCTTAATCCATGTTTTATAAGTTTCTGTGTGCAAGTCTTCCACCTCATTAGTTAAGTTTATTTCTAAGTATTTTATTTTTTGTGTTGATAGTGTGAGTGGGTTTTTTTCTTAATTTCCTTTTCAGATACTTTTTTATTTGTGTATAAAAGTGTTATTAAATTTTGTGCATCGCAAGTTTAGTGACTTTTAAAAATCAGTTCTAACAGTTTTTTGTTTAGTGTTTAAGGTTTTCTATGTATCTGATTATATTACCTACAAATGGAGATAATTTTACTTCTTTCCTTTCAATTTGGATGCTTTTTATTTCTTTTTCCTGTCTAATATTCAGGCTATAATTTCTAGTACTATGTTGAAAGGAAATGGGAAGAGTGGGAATCCTTGCCTTGTATTGAATCTTAGGGGATGAGCTTTCTATTTTTCCTCATTAATTATGACGTTAGCTGTGGGTTTGTCATATATGGCTTTTATTGTTTTGAAGTAAATTCCTTATATACCTATTTTGTTGAACAGTTTTAATTATGGATGGGTGTTGGACTTTGTTAAATTCTTTTCCCGAACCTATTAAGATAATCATGTGGCTTTTTTGAATTTTGTTAATGTATTATATCACATTGATTTATTTGAGTACACTGAACCATCCTTTCATCACCCCAAGGATAAATTCAACTTGGTCATGGAGTATGATCCTTTTAATATACTGTTGAATTCCATTTTCTAGTATTGTATTGAGGATTCTTACATCTATGTTCATTAGGTATATTGATCTATAGTTTTCTTGTAGTGTGCTTTGTCTGATTTTGGTATCAAGGTCATGTTGTTCTCATAGAATGAATTGGAAAGTATTCATTCCTCTTCTAATTTTTGAAAGGGTTTTAGAAGAATTGGTATGAATTATTCTTTGAATGTCTGGTAGAATTCACCCATGAAGTCTTTGGATTCTGAGCTTTTTTCTTGTGAAATTTTTTGATTACTGATTCAATCTCCTTTGCTGCTGGTTTGTTCAGGCTTCCTATTTCTTTTTGATTCCGTTTTGGTAGGTTGTATGTTTCTAAGAATTTATCCATTTCTTCTAAGTTATCTAGTTTTTGGGCATATAATTGTTAGTAGTTATCCCTTATAATATTTTTTATATCTGAGACATCCATTGTAATGTCTCTTCTCTCATTTATGACTTTATTGATTTGACTCTTCTGTTATATTTCTTCTTGTTTCCTTCATCAATTCAATAAATAATTATCTTTTAATTTTTTTAAATTTAAGTATAGTTGGTAAACAACATTATATTGGTGATACTAGTTTCACGTGTGCAAGCTAGTGATTTGACATTTTGTACTTTACAATGTGATCAACACCACTTTTTCTGTAATCACCTTTCACTGTGCAAATGATTCACAATATTATGGGCTATATTCTCCTCTCCCCTTTTTAATCTTATTTTTCAATTACAGTTGACATTCAATATTATATTAGTTTCAAGTATACAACATAGTGGTTAGACCTTTATATAATTTATGAATAGTCCCCAAATTTACTACCCACCTGCTTCCATGCATTTTATTACAATATTATTGACAATATTCCCTGTGTTCTACTTTATATCATTGTGACTATTTTGTAACTGACAGTTTGTACTTCTTTCATCCCTTCACTTTTTGCATCCAGCCCACTACCCCTTCCCTTTGGGTAACCATCCCTTTGGTCTCAGTTTTCTATGAGTCTGTTTTTGTTTTGTTTTGTTTGTTCATTTAGTTTTAGATTACACATCTAAGTGAAACCATACAGTATTTGTCTTTCTCTACTTGACTTATTTCACTTTTGCATAGTACCTTCTAGAGCCATCCATGAATGGATAAAATGTTATATATATATATACATATATATATATATATATATATATGTATATATATATATACATATATATATACATATATATATACATATATATATATATATATACACACACACACACATATAGATAGATATAGATACATAGATAGACAGATATACTGTAATATTATGCAGCAATAAAAGAGAATAAAATATTTTCATTTGTGACGACACGAATACATAATTTGAGCACCTTCTTTATATGCCAGACAAGTAGGTTAGCCCAATAGCCTCCTATTCATTACAATACATCTTGCATACCATGGCTAGATCATTCCATGTACAACTTTTACCAAGTCACTCTTGAGTTCAAAAATTGTCAATGTTACCCTCTACCTCCCTCATTGCCTTCAGGCAGTGGTGTGCCAAAAGGGAGGGGGCTATGGGAGCTGTTTGTCATGGCAGGAAAGAGGGTTTTATTACTTACATTGTTTATAATTGGAACAAGATAAAAATAGCAAGCTAACTTATACTCTACTGTATTATTGTTTTAAAATTATATTCAGTGCATCCCCCTTTTGTTTATACCTGAGGCAGACTACTCTCACTGCCCCCCCATTGGGTATGTCACTACCTTTCACACAAAAATACAAATTCTTTAGTGTTGCCTTTATAATAGGGGTCATCTCACATCACTTCTTTAAAGATACCCCATGCTTCAGAATATGCATTTTTCACTCTAATGCCTTACCAGCCCATGCCCCTAATTGATTGGGTTGCTTTTTGCCTTCTGTTTCACCTTAACATACCCATGCCTCCAGTTTAGTGCTTTCATACTACCTCACAGATTATCTAGCCTGAAATTTATATCACATGTATATGTACAGTTTATATTATGAATTAATTTCCTGTGCATGTTTTGTTCTTCAATTTAGATACTATGCTGAGGGAGTCATGAATTATGTCTGATGAGGTGCAATGGCACAAACAGGCGCTTGTTCAATGATAATAAAATGTAACTTTTGAAATAGAAAAATTAATCTCCTTTGCTCAATTCCTGAACAGTAATTATGTATTCTAACAACGAGCTTATATCACCACAGGGTGTCACTGCTTTGCAAGTCAAATTTTCTTCTTTTGGGTGTAGAGAATATAGGAATACTCAGGAGAAGTTTTTGAGAGATTGTAACAAAATTTATAGCACCGAAGCAGTTGGGAGGTGTGGAGATGGGATAGAATTATATAGACCAAAAGTTAAATTCCCCTTTACACACTGTCAACATCATCTGCAGTCTCACTCTTCTTCCCACTGTTAATTTGCCGTGTAGTCTTCCAGACCATTGTTCCTTTGTCGTGTGTGTGTGTGTGTGTATGTGTATGTGTGTGTGAGAGAGAAAGATCTAAACTGAAGTTTAGAAAGTGCAAATGAAATCCCACTGTGTTGGTGTGTGTGTTTGTGTGTAGACCTTTAGTAGTATTCTCTTCGTATATGGTAAAATTTTATTGGCCATCTTTGCCCTTAATATATCCAACTCTATTTCATTCTTTTTAGCAGCTACAGCAGCAAATTCTGAATATTGAAGTGATCAGTAATTGTCATCTTTAGTCCTCAAAATGGTTGCCTGAGGAAAGTCCAAACCTGAGTCAGAGTGAATTCCATTGTTACCTGTTTTTTTTTAAAGTTGTATCATTAATTAATAAACACTTGAGAGGATTGGTAGGTGGTGAGCAATAAGTTAAAAAGCACAAGATTGCCACCCGAACTTAGAACAGCATAAAATTAAATGTCCTGGAGAATTCGTAAAAAGGAAAGGGGAGAAAGAGCCAGAGGAAGAGAGACCATTAGCGTACCAATGCAGCCCTGGCTGGTGTGGCTCAGTGGATTGAGTGCCAGCCTGCAAACCAAAGGGTTGCTGGTTTGATTCCTAGTCAGAGTACATGCCTGGGCTGTGGGCCAGGTCCCCAGTGGGAAGTGCGTGAGAGGCATGTTTCTCTCCTTCTCTTTCTCCCTCCCTTCCCTTTTCTCTAAAATTACACAAAATCCTTTAAAAAAGAATATCAATGCATTTTGTCTGCATTATTGTTTATGATTACAAAATAATACATGCTCATTGTAGAAGATGGACAATAGAGAAACACATTAAGAAGAAATCAAATAGATGGTTACTAGACTTAATATGGTGATCACATTTAGGGTATATAAATATTGAATCACTATGTTGTACACCTGAAGCTAATATAATATTGTGTGCCAATTTTACTTAAATAATATAGAAAACAAACATTATCCTTATCCTATGACCTAGACTTTACCATAATTGATATTCACTTCTGCTTGTATAGCTTATCTTTTATTTTAAAATTTTGATGGCATTGTAAACTGGTGTAACTACTATGGAAAAGGTATGGAAGTTCTTCAAAAAATTAAAAAATAGAGTTACCATATGTCCCAACAATCCCACTGCTGGGTGTTTTTCCAAAGAAACTGAAAACACTAATTCTAAAACGGATGCACCTGTGTGTTAATTGCAGCATTAATTACAATAGCCAAGGTACAATATCATTATTTTTAAAACATTCAAATGATACAGAAAAATAAAAAGAGGAAGTCCTCTTTCCACAATTTTCATCCTCACTTTCCAGATATTCATTCACTGTTAATATTTTCTCTCACAACTTACATTTAAAAATACTGATATCGCCGTTATTCTGAATATATAAGTATGTGGTGTGTGATTTAATGGGATCATCTTATATTAATATATTTTATATTATATTACTTTTTTCTTTTAGCTTTTTATCCAGAGCATACATATCCCATATATAATCCAGATGCAATCTGGGAATACTGAGCATGGACTATTTAAAAAAGTTTAACTTGATGCTTCTCGTCACCCCATTCCATGCCCTTTAATTTTTGCCATTACACAGAAGAAAGCCTGAGCTGAAGGCTCATTCTACTGAATCACATTTTCTTTCTGTGTGTATGGCTCCCTTTTAGACTAGTTGTCGGGAGGTATTAGAGGACAGAATATTGTTGCTACAGTGTGGTACAGTGTAAAATGTCAAAGATCTTGATTTGGATCCCAGGTTTATCATTTACTAACTGTGCTCAGAAAAGAAAATGTGTCAAACAACCCTGTGAGATAGTTTATCTGCCTTTAGAGATGATTAAACAGAGACCCAGCCAGAGAGAAGTTACTTATTTAAGGTCACACAGGTAGAGTGTAGTAGAGCCAGGATTCAAGCAAAGCCTTGTTTGAGTTAGTGCCTATGTGTTTTGCACTCTCTCAGCTCAGCTTCTGCTTAGCAATTCTGTAAAGTTGAAGGAGAGCATGTCTTCAAAGTGATTGTCTCACCATTTGACCAAAGCCTTGATAAAAAGTTATATGCTCTGTTATCTTTTCAGTATCCAAACATCTCTGATTCCCCTTGGTTTTTTTTTTTTTATATTCCCTTTTTAGGAGAGAAGCCTTATAAATGCACCTGGGATGGCTGCTCCTGGAAATTTGCTCGCTCAGATGAGCTTACCCGCCATTTCCGCAAGCACACAGGCATCAAGCCCTTCCGGTGCACAGACTGCAACCGTAGCTTCTCTCGCTCTGACCACCTGTCCCTGCACCGCCGGCGCCATGACACCATGTGAGCTCCACAATCCACACTTAGAAGAGCTGTGCTGGTCTCATTCCTGTGTGTGTACTGAGGTCATGACCATCTTTTCCACTTTGACTTCAGCATGCCTCTGGGATGGGGTTGGAGCAGCTCACTGAGCCAGGTTGATGAGACTGTTTTTCCATGGGGGCTCCTCATATTCCATCTTCACCTCTCCACCATTCACTCCTCAGTTTTATCAACCACCACATAGGTTGAATAAAAGTACGGCACCCATGGTTGGAGATGGGACATTTTTCTTACAATAACAAAACAGGAATCCAACTCAAGGCTGTGAAAAAACATATGCTGCTTTTTTTCCCTGTTTTTTTTTCATCTTTTCCCGAGAATTCTTATCCATAGTATGTTTTTTTTAAAATCAGTACTTAGAAGTGGTTGGTAACTTTTAAAATAACTTTTTTTCAAGTTCCTAGACAGAAGAGGGCATGACAGTGTATTTCATTGGTAGAATGGATTTGGTTCCTGAGCATACGGCACATTCTCAGTGAATAAACTGAGTCCCGTACAAAACTGAAGGGTTTTATAAATCCAATCCTGTTTGTTCTTACACTTTGGTTTTCAGACAATGCAGGTACTTTTGCTTCCTAAGTCCATCAAAGGAAATGAAGGGATCTTCTTGTCCGTCTCCTCCTTCTTCCTTCTCTTTCTCCTTTAAGATTAAAAATTTTACAGCACAATCACATTGTTAGGTTAAATATTTGTTAGGACAAATATTTAAAGCACACATCAACATGCCTGTAGGGTGAAAGGTGTTTCAGGAGAGTATGGTTGGATCATGAGAGAAAGAAGCAGAACTAGGATAATCCTGAAAACAAACAGAGGAGGACTTTCATTTGGATAACATACTAAAAGTGCTGTGATCACAAACCTCATTCAAAGGGCAGCCTGTTGAGACAGTGTCTTGAGAGGCTGTACTGTACTGTTTATTCTTTTGTTTACATAAAGCAACTATTATGAGTATAACGCATGATGAGAAATCATACACTGGGGCCATGTTATAGAAAGGTAAGGGATTGTAGAAAAATATTTGTTCATTCCATGGCATCATTAGCATGCATTCCTGTGTTTCAATTGGAATATAAGAGGCTTTTAGTGAAAATTGAAATACAAAAAGTAAGTCAATGTTCTGCAACTGCTATGAACACCTAACCCATTTCTTTTAGCCGTACAGCATGTTGCATAATATACACATTTAGTTACCAAATCTTACTATTTCATAATAGTCTCTGAGACATAAAACCTTGTGTTCTAGGCTCTAGACTTCAGATCTACCTCCACATGGCATATTTCCTCTCTCTGGGGGGAAGGGGAGTTTGCATCACTTAACTTTGGACTTAGCCTCTCTCCCAAAGGTTGTCTTCATATGAAACCCCTTTTCCTGGGCAGATATTCAACCAGTCCCTGCTTAAATACTTTAGGTTACTACCTCCCAAGGTTTATCCATTCTGAATAAATAATAGAATTCTAGCACCAATTAGGGTTACTATTAACCATCTAGTCTTACCCATTATACATATTTTACAGATGAGACAAATACGGGTCAGATTCTCCAGATTTTTCCTTGAAGCCTTATAAACCTGTACACCCATTCTTCCAGGAATCACATTATTGAACCAAATTAGAGAAAAATTTACATGATTGGTTGCATTATTTGTCCAATTTTATGTTATGCTTCAGAAAACTTTAGACCACTCACAAAATAATTTACAGTTGATTAAATAGTAAGGAAAGTGTGCCTGTGGTCATCGACATACAACATTAGACACACAGTTTTTCTCTTCTAACACTTTCTATAATATCTCAGAATTGATTTACCTCACTTAAACATACCATGTCCAGCTCATAAACCTTTGTAAATTTAAGGCCTGCCTGTATTTTTCAAAGTGACATGTGGATTTTTATTATTCTCATTGTTATTTTGATATAGACTTTCCTTTGACTTTTGGTGTGTAAGTTTCACAATGTAGAATGAAAGGGAACTTTTACATAGCTCTAAGACAGATTGTTAAAGGTAAATTACCATCATACATATTGTCTTAAGCTTATAATTGAGTAGTTGATATGGTATTTCACAGTAGAGTCCAAAGACTTACCCATTTTCTCCAGAGTTTGGACCCTGAGACAGCCTTTTCCAGAGTTCATAACTGTCTTGTGCCCCCCAGACATCAGGATCTTTTGCATTGGAGCATATAACTTATTAATACATAAAGGATATTGAGCATACTATTATACTAACTAGAATGATCAAATTCAAGTTCCAGATATTGTGACATCACTGACACCTCTAAGCTTTTATTCATTTTTTTTCTGCTAAGGAAGGAGGGACTTTTTTACTGCTTTATTAATTGTCTATAGTCAGGCAACAATTTTAATCCTATTCTCATTGCCCTCTCCCCTCCAAATAACGATAAAATGATTCCAATCATTACATATTCTTTAAGTAATGTATTAACATTTATTAAGAGTATTTCATACCACACAGTGATTCAAATGCAGTACAATATAGTACTGTACCAAAAGCATATAGAATTTTGTTAGACAGTAAGACAAAAAGGAACTATATCTCTTAAGTGGCATTTGGGGTTCATTGAACATGCTGTGCTCACATCAGCAAAGCACCATTGTGTGGATAGTTGCCTAGGGTATGGAAAATGGCCTTGTTTGATGTGGATGGATAATATCCTGGGATTTGTTGCAGTGGAGTTCCTCCATGTGTAGATGCTTGTCAGTTGAACATAACTATTGATAATTGTGACTGGAAAATTCAGGAAAAGCTGAAGAATGTGAATTGGCTGGGTAGATTAGGG
This sequence comes from Micronycteris hirsuta, assembly GCA_004026765.1. Lineage (NCBI taxonomy): Eukaryota > Metazoa > Chordata > Mammalia > Chiroptera > Phyllostomidae > Micronycteris > Micronycteris hirsuta. The sequence goes on along the minus strand of PVJI01006299.1, from coordinate 71,097 downwards.
GAAATGAATCATGGGTAAGATAGAAAGGTTTGTGAGGGTAACTTCTTTTTAAATAAAATGTTTATTTTGGAACAGTTGTAGATATATAGAAAAATTGTGAAGATTCTACAGAGGGTTTCCCTATACCTTACATCCAGGTTTTTTCTATTATTCACATATTTCATTAATATGGTACATTTGCTATAATTAATGAAGTGATATTTATACATTATTAACTCAAGTCCAAATATTCAAATTTCCTTAATTTTAACCTAATATCTTTTTTTTTAATTCTAGCATCCCATTCAAGATACTATATCACATTTAGTGGTTCTATCTCCTTACATTTCTCTTAATTGTCATAGTTTCTCAGATTTTCCTTTTTTCTTATGACTTTTACAGTTTTGAGGAGTAAGTCCCTCAACTGAGATTTGTATGATTCCTTTTCTGATGATTAAACTGAGGTTATGGGTTTTAGGGAGGAAGATCATAGAGGTAAACTGCTATTTTCATCACATATTAACATGACTTATACCCTTGATGTTAACCTTGATCACCTGGCTGAGATAGTGTTTTGTCAGTTTTCTCCTATGTACTCTCTACCCCACATCCCATACTGTACTCTTTGGAAAGAACTCACTATGTGCTGCCCACACTAAAGGAGTGCTGAGTTGTGCACCATATCGTTGAGTGTGTCTACAAAAAATTATTTGGAATTCTGCATGGGAGATTTGACTCTTCTCCCTTGTTTGTTTATTTATGCAATCATTTACTTGTATCAGTATGGACTCACGTTTACTTTGTGCTTTGCTTTGTAATCCAATAAAATTTTATGTTGTATGCTCAAATTGTTCCAGCTTTGGCCATTGGGTGCTTTTTGGGGTTGACTCCTAAGTCCTTTTGACAGACCCTCATCATTTTTTTAGCTTATACTTATTTGCTGGCACTACCAGATGCTCCAGGTTCATCTTGTATATTTTTTGGCCCACTCCTATGCTCAGCCATTTCTTTAAGGAGTCCTGGTTCCTTTTAATGGAAGATTGTGTTAGAAACCAAGATCTGGGTATTAGTTATGCTTGTTGCTCCTGGGCTGTTGTTGCTTCTAGGCCACCTTAGCTAACAGAGCAACAGACTATATGTGCATATACTAACTCATGTATAAATACATATATCTACAAATATTTCTAGATGTAATCTTCCATATCTGTATTAAGAGACATGTGAGTTCATACTGATGTCTCCAATGCCAGCCCATTACCAAATGGATCATTCTAGCCTTTTCCCTTTGCTTATGTGTAATCTTCCACTCAAACAGTGAGAAACTTGGCACCTACACCCTGACGTCTGTTTCCTTAATTGTGTAATTCTAGTATAAATGTATAGCACCATTTGAATTTTTAATCTGTACACTGTGGATACAACTAGAACACAGTGCTTATGTGTATGGTAGTAACATTTAAATATTCTAAAACCTCTTTGAAACAGTGATTTGGAAAATTTAGGGATTAGGGAATTCTTTGTCCCAGGAACTTGTGGGTCTATCCTGCATGCAAAAAGTTTCCTCAAGAAAAAAACCATTGGGAATTGACCTAACCTTGAATAAGCCTAGAGAAATTATTGATCCCCCATAGTGTGCTAATACCTACATAGAGAGATGGACACAGAAGAAAGTTGGTGTGTCCAGTTTAAAAAAAATGTAGCATTATCCTTTCTCACTGGCAAATATGGCTCTCTGACAATAAGGGTGCTACCCTAAGTTACCTCTCTTCCATGTTTTTCCATCTCTCATATGGTTGACCTTAGGCAAGTCACATCACCTCTCTGTGCCTCAGTTAACCCATCTGTAAAAGAGGGATCTAAATATCTACCTCACAGGAAGGTTGTGAGGATTCTTATTAATGGATGTTGGCAAAAATGATGGGAGATTCTTAAATAATAAAAAGTATTATGATCATCACTATGATGATAATTATAGTACCCTAGAAAAAAGAGGATTAGGCTTTCTGGGTAATATAGAGCTAAATTTGAGTCAGTAATAAGGGTAATTAAAGAGTGGTCACTGGAAGCAATATTATTTCCTCTCCTACTTTCACTTTTCCTACATTATCCTTTTTGCTAGCTATAGGATTCTCATCTGTTTCCCTGACTTGAAGCATATTAAGGCCTAAAGAGATAAGTAGGCAAAATCCATTGCTTCAAAAGCTGTATTCTTCTTATTTCCTCACTCTGCCTGGACCATATTACATGTCACCCTGTCAGAAGCACAAAGGCAATTTCCCAGAGCCCTTCATATATTGGCTACTTCAACGTCATCAGTTACATTTTCTCTTTCCTCACTTACTGTACTCTGAGCAGTATAGGTAGGAGGGAAGTGCAGTGGGGTGGTTGGGGTGGGAGTGGGAGGGAAGAGGGTGCAGTTTATATCAGTGGCAGGATATTTCTTTGATTCTCAAACTCTGGTTTCACCTTCCATTTCTTTTTCTGGTGGTGAGTCTAGGGCAGGGGGAGAGACATTATTTTGTTAAGTGTTACAAAACTCTCCTTCCTCCCAGTAGATATTTCCCAGGGTCAGTAATTGTGTTGGACATTACTTTTTAACTATGTTGTATGCAGTGCTGTTTTCATTGTATTTATGAATAAAAAGAGAAAAAAGAATCCCTAGTATTGTCCATTCCTGTTTTTTTTTTTTTTTTTTGCAAGAGGTCGCATTAGGAGAGCAGTCTCAGAAACTTTCTTTTTTTGTGTGTTAGGGTAAGGAGCCCACAGTGAAGGGATTGATTTAATTGTTGTCATTGTTTAAAGAAATTACAGAACAGTATATAAGCTTTAGTCTCTATAACTCTTATGTTTGTGCCTCGTTATTTCAGTGCTTTAGAGCAGCACCCCATTTTCCCTCTATTTTTATACTAGTTCTTGCTCCAGAAATATGGCTTTGAAGCTAGGATCATGAACAATCTCTTATATACAAGTCTGTTGTGCACCTGGCAATACTCAAGAATTTACTCAGTTAGCATGGCCACTTTAGAGGTTACTCTGTTCTAACCTAATGAGACTCTCCCTCTGTGGCATCCGGGCAGGGTGTGTGCTTGGGTGTTAAGCAATCTTGTTATGTTTGATTATTGTACTTTTTATTAATAAAATATTTTAAACTTCAGATATCATGAATATTATTTTGACTTTGTCTCTATTTTAATGTTCCCTCTACATGGCATGGCATGAGCAGAGAGCTTTTCCCCCACTTAGCTGAGTAAAGTTATGATGAAATTATTGTATGTTAGCATGGGGCAAGAAAGGAAGCTAGTTTGTCTTAAACACAATAATCCCTCTGCTTAAGCAGGAAGTCCTCCCCATTCTTGTAATCTAGTCAGAAATGTCCCTGTATGGGGCTTCATGAAGACTGTCTGCTCTTTTTGTATATTTCCTATAAGGACACCTGCAAGAGTTTATGGGATACTGATTTAGGTGGCTAGCTTTTCCTGCCCATCCCTATTCCCCACCATTTTGTTTGTTTTTTTCTAAGAAATAATGTGGAAGAGGAGAGTATAGGGACAGCTTTACACTCCAAAGTTACTTCAGTATAAATACCAACCTTGGCTGATGATGAGGGAAGTGGTGTTTTTCAAAGATTCTGGTTTAGGAAGCTTGGTCTTTCAGAGAGACACATGGGAAAAATAGAAAAGAGGAAATCCTGTGAGAAAGATTGAGGACAAGATCTAGAAAAACATATTGAACAGTTACTGGTCCTGGGGCTGCCAGAAAGAGATTTTTAATTACAAATAATATAAAACAATAATTCTCTGAATTTATAGGTTTCTCAGTAATATTTAATTACTCATTTACCTATTTTAAGAATCATTGTCATGCCTTTGGGATAAAAGCATCATTGACTTGATGCTACAAATATTGAATGAAAAGCTACCAATAATCCAGACTCTTTACAAGCTGCTACAGAAATTAATAAAACACAGCTACTCTCAATAAATTTACTTCTTGGAGATCCAAGTTGGTGGGGGAATAGGTGGAAGCTGCACAAACCTCCTCCCAGGAACAAACTGGAATTACAACTAAATTATAGAGAAATAATCTTGAATAAACAACTGAACAATAGATGGAGAGAAGCCTTATAACCAAGGACAGACAAAAGAAACAACTTCACCATAATGTGACTGATAGGGAATGCAGAGGAAGTGTGAGAGGTCTGCCTGGGCTCCCATGGGTGGCAGCTGAAGTTCTGGATTGGTATTTCAGTGGTCATGGGGGTTCCCCTTGAATGTGGGTTAATCCCCTAGCTGGGCTCCCCAGCCTATACCACCAGAGCCAGGAAAGGAACCCAGATAGCATCCAGCAGTGAAAAGCAGCAGATTCCTGTCTGCCAGGGAGAGATGGCTAGAGATGCAGAGAACCTCTTATGGGTCAACACACAGAATTTCGTTTGCAGCCACTTACCCTGGGCTCTGGCAGAGGGAGGGAAGACTGGACTAGAAATGTGTGAGAAGAGTCTGGGTCTCATGGCTCTGGGGAGAGAAATGAAGGAACAGTTACCAAGATGCCTGTGCAGAGTCGTTCCCCATACTGTAGAAGCCATCTTTCTCAGGCAGAGCACTCTTTTCCAAGTGGCATCAGACTGAAGGGAAACAATAGCCCCACCCACAGGAATTACTCTACCCACCCTGTGGAGTTTAAGCTGGGCTGTTGAGGATTACAGATAGAGGTTATCTCAGTGATTAAGTGTAACAACAAAGACAGATCTCTGGGAGCTCTGAGACTTTAGCAGACACTCCCCCAGGCTGGGTGCTGGTAAAAGATGGCCTTGGTGCACAACCTTGTTCTTTCTGCACATAGGCCCAGCAGAGGGAATCACAGCCTGGAGATCAGAGATAGCTCCAAACATTTTTTTTCAGGGACAGGCAGAGTCTGGCATAGCTCTGCACCAGAGTCTTTGCATATCTACCTAATACATAGGAACAAACACAAAGAAGCAGCCAAAATGGTAAGACAATGAAAGAGGTCTCAAATTAAATAAAAAGAAAATCTTCCAGAAGAAGAACTAAATGAAATTAAGGTAAGCAAATGATCAGATGTAGAGTTTAGAGTAATGATTATAAGGATATGCAACAGCATGAAAAAAGATATAGAAACCATAAAAAAGGGTCAGTCAGAAATAAAGAATGCAATATCTGAAATAAATAATACACTGGAATGAATAAAATTAGATTAGATGAAGCAGAACACTGAATCAGCATTTTGAAAAACAAGGTAGAAAAAACACCCAAGCATAGCAGGAAAAAGAAAAAGAATTAAAAAGAATGAAGAGACACCTTTGGGCCAACATAAAGCTAAATAGTGAAGGACATAAGGATAGAGATTGATAGAAATACAGTCATAGTTGGGGATTTTAACACCCCATTAACTTCATTGGATAGAGCATTGAGACCAAAAATCCACAAGGAGACAATGGCCTTAATTGACACACTAGATCAAATGGATTTAATTGATATTTTTAGTTCATTTCACCCTAAACCAGCAGACTATACATACTTCTCAAGAGCACAAGGAACGTTTTCTAGGATAGAGCACATGTTAGGACACAAAAGAAGTCTCAACAAATTTAATGAGATTAAAATCATACCAAGCATTTTTTTCTGACCACAGTGGTATGAAACTAGAAATCAATCACAAGAAGAATGTGGAAACATACACAAGGCCATGGAAGCTAAATGACATGTTATTAAACAGTGGGTCAACAATGAGATCAAGGAAGAGATTGAGATACCTTAAAACAAATGAAAATGAGAACTCTACAATCCAAAATCTATGGTACACAGGGAAATCAATCCTAAGAGGGAAATTCATAGCATTACAGGCCTATCTCAAAACAAAAAACAAAACAAAACAAATAAAAAACAAGAAAAAACTCACTTTACACTTAAACTTGAAAAAGAACAAAAACAAAGCTTAAAGTGAGTAGAAGGAAGGAAATAATAAAGATCAGAGCAGAAATAAATGAAATGTAGTCTAAAAAAAGATACAAAAGATCAACAAATCCAAGGCTGGTTCTCTGAAAAGATAAAAAAGATTGACAAACATTTAACCAGACTAATGCAGAAAAAAAGAGAGAAGACCCAAATAAATAAAATCAGAAATGAAAGAGGAGAAAAACCAACTGACATTGAAGAAATAAAAAAGGATTGTAAAAAAATATGAAAAACAATATGCCAACAAATTGGACAACCCGGATGATACGGATAAATTCCTAAAAACATACAATCTTCCAAAACTAAAACAGGAAGAATCAGAGAATCTGAACAGACAGATTACATCTAATAAAATAGAAGCAGTAATCAAACTCCAAACAGAAGTCCTGGACTGGATGGTTTCACAGGTGAATTTTACCAAACATTTCAGGAAGAACTAATAACTCTGCTTCTCAAACTATTCATAAAATTCAGGAGGATAGAAAGTTCCCAAGTTCATTTTAAGAGGGGAACATTATCTTAATTCCAAAACCAGATAAATACACTACAAAGAAAGAAAATTACAGTCCAATATCCCTGATGAAGATAGATGCTAAAATCTTCAATAAAATATTATCAAACCGAATACAACAATACATCAAAAAGATCATACACCATGATCAAGTGGGATTTATTCAAGGAGTGCAAGGTTGGCACAACAATAACCAATAAATGTGATTCACCACATAAACAAAATGAAGTATAAAAACCACATGATCATATCAATAGATGCAGGCAAAGCATTTGATAAAATCCAGCACCCATTTATGGTAAAACCTGTCAGCAAAGTGGGGACAAAGGGAACATACCTAAACATAATAAAGTTCATATATGACAAACCCACTGCCAACATCATACTCAACAGGCAAAAACTACAAGTGTTCCCCTTAAGACTGGGAATAATACAGGGATATCAGCTTTTACCTCTCTTAACTCAACATAGTACTAGAAGTCTTAGCTACAATAAACAGACAAGAAGAAATAAAAGGTATCCAAATTGAAAAGGAAGAAGTAAAAATGTCTTTATTTTCAGATGACATGATACTCTATAGTGAAACCGAACGATTCCACCAAAAAACTACTAGAACTGATACATGAATTCAGCAAAGTAGCAGGATAGAAAGTTAATATCCACAAATCAGTTTTATTTTTATATGCTAACAATGAACTAACAGAGAAGGAAATTAAGAAAACAATCCCATTCACAATTTCTTCAAAAAGGATAAAATACCCAGGCATAAACCTAACCAAGAATGTAAAAAATCTATACTTGGAACATTAAAGACACTGAAGAAAGAAACTGAAGAAGATACAAATAAGTGGAAGCACATGCCATGTTCATGGATAGGAAAAATTAACATAATTAAAATGTCCGTACTACCCAAAGCAATCTATGGATTCAACACAATTCCTAAAAATGTTTCAATGATGTAATTCACAGAACTAGAACAAATATTTCAAAAATTTATATTATTTGTATGGAACCGCAAAAGGCCCAACAGAGTCACAGTGATCCTGAGAAAGAAGAACAAAGTTGGAAGAATTACACTACCCAATATGAAACTATATTATAAGGCTATAGTAATCAAAACAGTATGGTCCTGGCATAAAAACCAACAAACAGAACAATGGAACAAAACAGTAAGCTCAGAAATGCACCCACGTCTTTATAGTCAATTTATATTTGACAGAGGAAGCGAGCACATACAACAGACTAAAAATAATTTATTCAGTAAATGGTGGTAGGCAATTTACAATAGCCAAGTGCTGGAAGCAACCTAAGTGCCCATCAGTAAATGAGTGGATCAAAAAACTATGGTACATTTACACAATGGAATACTATGCAGCAGAGAGAAAGAAGGAGCTCCTACCCTTCCCGACAGCATGGATGGAACTAGAGAGCATTATGCTAAGTGAAATAAGCCAGGAGGTGAGGGACAAATACCATATTATCTCACCTTTAACTGGAACATAATCAACAAAAGAAAAAAGCAAAAAAATTATAACCAGAGACATTGAAATTAAGAACAATCTAACAATAAACAGAGGGGAGGGGGAGGGGATAATGGGGGGAAGGGTTTTCAAGAACTACTGTAAAGGACACATGAACAAAACTAAGGGGGAGGGTGGAAGCAAGGGAGGGAGGTGGATTTGGCTGGGGTGGGGAGGATTGGTGGGGAAAAATGCAGACAACGTAATTGAACAACAATAAAATAATTTTATAAATAAATAAATGGTGCTGGAGAATTGAACAGAAATGTGCAGAAAAATGAAACTAGATCACCTTCTTACACTACACACAAGAATAAATTCAAGGGTCCCGGTTCGATTCCCAGTCAGGGCACATGCCTGGGTTGCGGGCCAGGTCCCCAGTGAGGGCCATGTGAAAGGCAACCATACATTGCTGTTTCTCTCCCTCTCTGTCTCCCTCCCTTCCCCTCTCTCTAAAATAAATAAATAAAATCTTTAAAAAAAAAGAATAAATTCAAAATGGATCAAAGACTAAAATGTTAGGACTGAAAAACTAAAAATCATAGAAGAAAACAGAGGCAGCAAAATCTCAGACATTGCTTATAGCAATATTTTATCAGATACATCTCCCTAGGCAAGGGAAACAAAAGAAAAAAATAAACAAATGAGACAACATCAAACTAAAAAGTTTTTGCACAACAAAGGCAATCATCACAAATAAAAAGTCAACCCACAAAAAGGGAGAACATATTCATTGACACATCTGATAAGTGGTTAATACCCAAAATTCATTTAAAAGTTATAAAACTCAACACTAAATAAACAATCCAATTAAAAATGGGCAAAGGACCTGAATAGACACTTCTTCAATGAAGACATACAGATGGCCAATAGACATATGAAAAGATGCTCAATGTCATCAGAGAAATTATTAGAGAAATGTAAATTAAAACCACAATGAGATATCATCTCACACCTTTCAGAATGGCTATCATCAATAAATCAATAAACAACAAGTGCCGGCAAGGATGTGGAGAAAGGAGAACCCTTTTGCACTGTCAGTAGGAATGCAGACTGGTGAAGCCATTGTGGAAAGCAGTATGGAGATACCTCAAGAAATTAAAAATGGATCTGTTTTTGTCTCAGCAATCCCACTTCTGAGAATATATTTGAAGGAAACCTAAACATTAGTTCAAAAGAACATAACCACCCCTATGCCCATTGCAGCATTATTTATAATCACTGAGATATGGAAGCAGCCCAAGTGTCCATCAGTAGATGAATGTGTAAAACAATTATGGGACATTTACACAATGGAATACTACTCAGCCATAAAAAGAAGAAAAGTTTACCCTTTACAACCCTATGGATGGACCTGAAGAACATTATGCTAAGTGAAATAAGCCGGTCAGAGAAAGACAAATACCATATGAATTCACTCATATGTGGACTCTAATGAACAACCTGAACAAGGAAATGGGAACAGATTCATAGATGGAGAGCAGGATGACAGCTAGTGTGGGGGAGGAGTGAGGAGATAGAAGGATTGAGCAAAAAAGAAAAAGGGCTCATGGATATGGACAACAGTGGTGATTTCTGGGGGGAAGTGAGTATACAGTAGCTATATGGTAATGGGGAAAAAAGAAAAAAATTAGTAAAAACAAATTGTTGATGATACATTATTTAGGTTTCTAGAAAAAAAATTAACAGAAGAAGCAAGCATATATGAGGTTTGTCCAGAAAAATTCCAGTCATTGTAAATATAATGAGAACAGTTTGCATGACATCGATGTAACCTGGCAACTGAGAGAGTGGAATGGAATGTGCATGTGTGAACAATGATAACTTCACTGTACTAGTCAGTGGGTGCAGTCGACACTGCTGAGTGAGCATGTGTACTGTGTGGCTGTCAAATTCAAAATAACTGAGCAAGTAGAGCACCGAATCTGAATCTAATTTTGTGTTAATCTTGAACATTCCTCTGAGAAAACTATTCAGATGACTCAGAATGCATTTGGGGATGATGTAATGAGTGCAGCACAAATAAAGAATGGCACAAATGCTTCAAAGATGGTCAAGAATCTGTCAAAAGTGATTCACATTATGGAAGGCCTGCAATAAGCAGAACACCTAAAAATGTTGAGCATGTACAGGCTGCAATCAACAAAGATCAGCAGCTGACTGCAAGAACTAGAAGCTAATCTGAGGATTCCAAAAACTACTGTGTCTAAAATTTTGATGCAGGATCTTGGCATGAAACATGTCATGGCAAAATTCGTTCCACAGCTTCTGCTACCATAGGAGAAGGAACATCATGCTGCAGTTGCTAATGATGTGATTCAAACCGCTACCAATGAATCAGGTTTCCTCAAGAAGTTTATAACCAGAGATGAATTACGTGTCTATAGCTATGATCCAGCAACAAAGGCCCAGTCGTCCCAATGAAGCTGCCTAGTTCTCCACACCTGAGGAAGGTACAGAAAAGTGGCAGCAATATTGAGACCATGTTAACTGTGTTTTTTGATTGGGAAGTTGTTTTTTATCGTGAGTACACCCCTCTAGGCCAAACAACCAATAAGGAGTATTGCCTCAATGTTCTTCATCACTTGAAAGATGCAATATGATGAAAATGGCCTCAGCTATGGGTACCCAGTGATTGGCAGCTTCATCACGACAACTCACCTGCTCATGCATCATGCCTTGTGATGCATGAATTTTTTGGCAAAACATGAAATCAACCAGGTGACTAAGCCTTCTACAGCCCAGATTTGGAGCCCTGTGACATCTAAATTTTTCCAAAATTAAAATCATCTTTGAAAGGGAAGAGATTTTAGGCCATTGATAAGGTTCAGGAAAATATGATAAGTCAGCTGATGGCAATTCCAAACAAGGGTTTTGCAGTGTTTGGACAGCGCAAGAGATGCTGGGAGAACTGTGTGAGGTCCCAGGTGCTTTCTTTGAAGGGAACTGAGGCATCATTTTCCTATAAACAATGTTTCTTGTATCTTCTTTGATAAATGTCTCTATTTTTCATAGTGGGTGGCTGGATACTTTCAGGACAGACCTTGTACAATGGCTAAAGGTAATTTATTCAATAAATGGTATTGGAAAAATTGAAGCAATATGTGCAGGAAAATGAATCTAGACAACCTTCTTACACCACACAAAAAATAAAATCAATATGTATTAAAGACTTAAATATTAAACCCCAAACCATAAATATCCTAGAAGAAAACATAGGCTGTAAAATCTTGGATGTTGCTCATAACAATATTTTATCTGATATATCTCCCCAGGCAAGGAAAACAAAACAAAAAATAAACAGAATAGACTACATCAAACTTAAAAGTTATTGCACATCATTGGAGACCATCGACAAAATAAAAAGATAACAATGGAATGGGAGAACATATTTGCCAATACATGTGGTAAGGGGTTGATATACAAAATTTTTAAAGAACTTACAAAATTCAACACTAAAAATCCCCAAAACATCCAATTAAAAAATGGGCAAAGGACCTGAATAAACACTTCTTCAATGAAGACATACAGGTGGCCAATAGACATATGAAAAAATGCCCAATGTCAGTAATCAGAGAAATGCAAATTAAACCACAATGTCATATCAGCTTATACCTGTAAGAATTGCTAATAACAATAAATCAATAAACAATTGCTGGCAAGGATGTGGGGAAAGGGAAACTTCTGCCCTGTTGGTGGGAATGCAGACTGGTACAACCACTGTGGAAAGCAGTTTTGAGATAACTCAAAAATTAAAAATAGATCTGCCTTTTGATCCAGTGATCCCACTTCTGGTAATATATACAAAGCAATCCAAAACACTAATTTAAAGAAAAATAAACACACTTATGTTCATTACAGCACTATTTTTGATTGCCAAGATATGGAAGCAGCCCAAGTGCCCATCAGTAGATGACTTGATAAAACAACTATGAGACATTTACACACATTAGCTACAAAAAAGAAAAAAAAATTACCATTTGCCACAGCATGGATGGACCTGGAGAACATTATGTTAAGTGAAATAACCCAGTCAGAGAAAGACAATTACCATATGATTTCACTTATATGTGGAATCTAATTAACAAACTAAAGTAACAAACAAAATAGAGACATACTCATAGAGAAAAGGGTGGCTGCTATTGGTAGAGGGGAAGGTTAGGAGGTGGAAACATCGAGCAAAAAGGTAAAAGTACTCATGGACATGGGCACCAGTGTGGTGATTGCTGGGGTATGAAAGTGTTAAGTGGTAATGGAAAAAAACAATAAGAACTAATTTTTTTTTAAAAAATGTGCTTCCGAATGGGGAATAGCAGCATAAAATCATAGTAGTGTCTTAAGTGTATTATAATACACACATGTTTAATATTTCTGAAAATTAAAACTATGTTAACAATGAAAGATACCATGAATATTTAAAAAACAGTAACAGCATTCTTTCCAAATGCACATGGAACATTTTCAAAGATAGACCACACCAACAAAAAACCAGCCTCAACAAATCAAGAAAATTGAAATAATGTCAAGCTTTTTCTCCGACCACAAGGGACTGACACTGGAAACCATTCTCAAGGAAAAACTCAAAACACTCAAATTCATGGAGATTGAATAGCATGCTATCAAACAATGAATGGGTCAATAATAAGATCAAGGAAGAAATCAAAAAGTATCGGGAAACAAACAAAAACAAATGCGCAACAGTCTAAAACTTATGGACAGAAAAAAAGGCAGTCTTGAGAAGTAAGATCATAGTGATATAGGCCTACCTAAAAAAGATAGAAACAAAATAGAACTGCCTTTTCACCCAGTAACTCCACTGCTGGGATTATACCCTAAGAATCCTGAAACACCAATCCAAAATTAAAAAGATCATACACCCCGATCAAGTGGAATTCATCCCAAGGATGCAAGGATGGTGCAACATTTGAAAATCAATAAGCATAATACATCACATAAAAAAAGGAAAGACAAAAATTACATGATCATATCAATAGATGCAGAAAAAGCATTTGATAAGGTACAGCATCCATTTATGATAAAAACACTCAGCAAAGTGGGAGTAGAGGAAGCATTCCTCAACATGATAAAGGCCATATACGAGAAACCTACAGCCAACATCATACTCAATGGGCAAAAACTAAAATCTTTTCCACTAAGATCAGGAACAAGACAAGGTAGTCTGCTTTCACCACTTCTGTTCAATATAGTATTGGAAGTCCTAGCCACAGTGATCAGACAAGAAAGAGAAATAAAAGGCATCCAAACTGGAAAGGAGGAAATAAAACTGTCACTGTTTGTAGATGTTATGACAGCGTACATAGAAAACCCTACAGATTCCACCAAAAAACCACTTTACCTAGTAAGCAAATTTGGCAAAACAGCAGGGTTCAAAGTCAATATTCAGAAATCAAAGGCATTTTTATACACCAGCAATGAAAGATAAGAATCAGAAATCAGGAAAAAAATCCCATTTGCTATAGCAACAAGAAAAATAGGTAACTAGGAATGAAACTTACCAAGGAGGTGAAAGAACTGTACTCAGAAAACTACGCAACACAGAAGAAAGAAATTAAGGAAGACACAAAGAAATGGAAGCACATACAGTGTTCATAGAAGAATTAACATCATCAAAATGTCCATACTACCCAAAGCAGTTTATAGATTCAGTGAAATCCCTATTAAAATACCAATGACATATTTCACTGACATAGAACAAGCATTTCAAAAATTTATATGGAATCATAAAACACCCCGAGTAGCTGCAGCAATTTTGAGAAAGAAGATCAAAGTAGGAGGGATCATAATACCTGATATAAAATTATATTACAAGGCCACAGTAATCTAAACAGTCTGGTACTGGCATAAGAACAGACACATAGATCAATGGAACAGAATAGAGAGCCCAGAAATAAACCCAAGTGTCCACGATCAATTAATATTTGACATAGGGAGCAGAAGCATAAAATGTAGTAAAAATAGCCTCTCTAACAAATGCTGTTGGGAGATCTGGACATCATGCAAAAAAAATGAAACTCGATCACCAACTTACACCACACAGAAAAATAAACTCAAGATGGATAAAAGACTGAAATATAAGTTGTGACCCCATAAAAGTCCTAGAGGAGAACATAGGCAGGAAAATTTCAGATGTCCCATGCACCAATATTTTCACTGATATGTCCGCTAAGGCAAGGGATATAACAGAAAGAACAAACAAATGGGACTATGTCAAAATAAAAAGCTTCTGCACAGCTAATGAAAACATCAGCAAAATGAAAAGGGAACCAAACACATGGGGAAATATGTTTGCCAATAATACCTCGGATAAGGGTTTGATCTCCAAAATATATAAAAAACTCACACAAGTCCACACCAGGAAGACAAACAATCCAGTTAAAAAAATGGCCAAAGACCTAAACAGACACTTTTCCAAAAAGGACATACAGAGGGCCCAGAGACATATGAAAAAAGGCTCAGCATCACTAGCCATCAGAGAGATGCTAATTAAAACCACAATGAGATACCACCTCAGACCGGTCAGAATGGCCATCATAAACAAAGCAACAGAAAAGTGTTGGAGGGGATGCGGAGAAAAGGGAACCCTAGTGCACTGTTGGTGGGAATACAGACTGATGCAGCCACTGTGGAAAATAGTATGGAATTTACTCAGAAAACTAAAAATGGAACTGCCTTTTGAGCCAGCAATTCCACTGCTGGAATTGTATCCCAAGAACCCCGAAACACCAATCCAAAAAAACCTATGCAGCCCAATGTTCATAGCAGCACAGTTTACAATAGCCAAGTGCTGGAAGCAATCTAAGTGGCCATCGGTAAATGAGTGGATCAAGAAACTATGGTACATTTACACAATGGAATACTATGCAGCAGAAATGAAGAAGGAACTCCTACGCATCACGACAGCATGGATGGAACTGGAGAGCATTATGCTAAGTGAAATAAGCCAGGCAGTCAGGTACAAATACCATATGATCTCACCTTTAAGTGGAACCTAATCAACAAAGCAAACAAGCAACCAAAATAGGACTAGAGACACGGAAATAAAGAACAAACTGACAGTAAGCAGAGGGGAAGGGGGAGAGTGATAACAGGGGAAAGAAGGGGAAGGATCAAGTCAAGAAACATGTATAAAGGACCCATGGAGAAAGACAACGGGGAGTGGGGAGGATTGAATGTGAGAGGTGGGGGCAGGTAGGGCAGGGGAGAGTAATGGGGGGAGGAATGGGGACAATTATAATTGAACAACAATAAAATATTTTTTAAAAAGAAGCAGCCATCTGTTTCATTCTTTGCAGACTGACTTCATCTGGGAAAGTTCTTCCTCAGTCATCTGGCCAGAGATTCTCTGTGGGCTTTAGCTGTGAAAGCATGTGTCAGCTATCTGTCAGTGTCCATAGGCAGGCAGTTGACAGGATCCATGGTGGGAATCCATGGTGGATACCTAGTGGGATCTATGAGTGGGCTTGGCGCTAGGTCCCTTCTTGGGTGTCTTAATTTTGCTTCATGTATTCTAACCCCATTCGTATTTTGCAATACATTCATACTACATCTTCTATTAAATCTTTCAGGTAATTATTTTACTACTTATCTGTGTCCATTTTAATTTGCAAGATTTTAAATTATTTATGACAACCTGTTACTACTTCATATATGTTATATCTTCTTTTATATCTGTGTGGATATTAATTATATGTTTAAATTATCTTTTTGTTTTCTTGCTTTTACCTTTATGTCTTCAGTGTTGAGTTTGGTCCATCTTTTTTTGGCCCACGTTGTTGTTTTTCTTCAAATATTTGCTGACAGTTTTTCAGGTTCACCTTTAAATTTGAATATTTTTGTTTGCTTCTCTGTGGAATATATTTCTGGCTACCAAAGCCTACCTCCAGTGATTATGAGGGAAGAATGGAATATCACACCAGGAAAGGTGTTTACGCAGATTTTCTGAAGGTCATGGGAATTTCACAGTTCTGTTGTCATCACTATTTAAATCATTCAGTTTTCTCTCAGGTCTAATCATTCACACATATTGCTTCAGCTTAATAGCAAAATCCTCTACTATGTGATTCTTGACAGGGGCTGGAGAGGTGACATATATGGCTACTTCAAACACAATGTCTCAGCTAATCATACTACAATTGCTCCCATAGCTCCTACTACATTCCACATTTGTTGGGGGGTTTTTTATATTCCACATTTGTCTACTTCAACTTTATATTTCCTCGGAGCCACCACTATCTTTTATGGGTGCTCTTCTTCATATATTTATGACTATGGTTTCCTTGGTCAATCCAATCTTATTTGTGTTCATCTTTCAGGGAGTCCTCATAATTCTTGGTACAGCAGAAGGGCCATTTTGTTTTCCAGAATTGTTATGAATTCTCTTTCCTATTATTTCTAGGGATTTGGAGCAGGAAAAGGAGGCAGGTGCATGTGTTCAGGCCATCTTCAGCCAGTCCAAGAAAATAACTACTACTATTAATTATCCTGTTCCTACTTTGTTTTTCTTCTTCTCCTTCATTATTATTGTTATCAACATCATCACTATTACCACTATTACCTAAGAGTACCACGTCTTCCGAGTAAAACAGGCCTGGGACTTACTTTAACTGTTTCAAGGATTTTGTGTACAGAAACTATATTCAAGATACCACATAGAAGTAGTGATGAAATTGAAATACTGGTGTAACTTATATATATATCCTGAAATACATGTTAAAAGTAGAATATCCAAAAAGATTTTTCTGGTTTTTTTATCTTTAATATACCATATTATGTTTGACATTAAAAGTTTATCTTGCTAAATTTGTTATATGGTGATATCTCAATACTTTCCTCTGCCTTACCCACCCAGAGTTCTTAGAGAACTTATAAAATGCATAAAGCTTCATTGATTCTTTATACTCTTAAATTTCATGTTGCCTTTATAGATTTATTGTCATAAAAATGATACATATTTATTGTTAAAATATTAAAATAATGCATAAAATGCAAGGAAGAAAGGGAAAGTGAAATTTATCCCAAATTCTACTATTCAGTGATAAACATTGCTATCTAAGAAAACATTGTTTATTTCTCTCTCTTTTGGCAAGAGATAGAAATATGAAATTTTGAAAACAGAATCCCCATGACTGGTGTAGCTCAATGGGTTGGGCGTTGTCCTGCAAACCAATTCCTTGTGTGGCACATGCCTGGGTTGTGGGCCAGGTCCCCAGGTAGGGGCACGTGAGAGGCAATCAAGTGCACATTGATGTTTCTCTCTCTCCCTCTTTCTCCCTTCCTCTCTCTCCAAGAATAACTAAATAAAATCTTAAAAAAAGAAAGTAAGATCATTCTTTTCCTGATATTCTGAAGCCAATTTTTACATAATAACAGTATCTGAATATTTTTCCAAGTCAACAAACATCATTATTGCCATTTTTATTAACATTATTAAATGTGCACTCTTGCATTACATGGATTAAACTACAGCTTACTTAACTGATCCTTAATGATAGATGATTATAGTGTTTAAATTAGGTTTTTTGTATATTGTTAAAGTCAGTTTTAGATTTAAATATTTTTTCATATATTTCCTTTTATTCATGTCATTATCTATTTACAATGATTCCCTGGAAGTGGAAAAGTTAGAGAAACAGTGGATCTATTTTACATTTGATACATATTACACAATGGCCCTCCAGAAGACACTGATTTACAGTCTTAGAAGTTTATAAACATTCCTGTTTCTCACTGTTAACATCAGTTAATCAAGTTGTGACTTTCCTGCTCTTGTTTTTAGGGGTGATGTTTTTATTATACAATAAGAACTTTGGCTAGTATATTGGGGTAATCTTGATTTTAATAATTAAAAAAATTTAGCCTGGTTGGTGTAGCTCAGTGGATTGAGCGTGGGCTGGGAACCAGAGGGTCCCAGTTCGATTCCCAGTCGGGGCACATGCCTGGGTTGCGGGCCAGGTCCCCAGTGAGGGCCATGTGAGAGGCAACCATACATTGTTCTTTCTCCCTCCCTTCTCCTTTCTCTCTGAAAATAAATAAATAAAATCTTAAAAAAAAGAAAAAAATTAATAGGCAGACACCCTGTTTAGAGATGGTGTGTAGGTCCTGGCCTAATTTTGTGTGGTGTTAGCGCAATAACAGTCTAATTTTAAGACCCTATGCAGTGCTATTTGGTCTGCTTTACTTAACCTCATTCAACTGAAACGTTCCCTGGTTCCTTCTGGTGGTGTTTGAAGGGGCAGAAGTAATTTTCCCAGGCTGCACCTATTATTTCTCTCTGTAGGGGAAGGTTTTCCCAGGCCTGGAATGAGATTTGATGAGTAGGAGGACAAAGAGGACTTCCTGGACCTAGAACTTGTTATGGTAGTGTCCCTTCTGCCTGTGGGATAGAGACCATTTCCAGGGCTTAGTGGTTATGTAGAATGATTCCATTTATACTCATTCTCTAGCCATGTGGTTACCACTAAATGCGGGAAGGTCTTTGCTCATATTTTAATACTAATTTTAATTTTACACAATTTTCTTGAGTCTTTCTGTATCAGTAAATTAAACCTTTTCCTGTCATATGCATAAGAAGTATTCTTCCCAGTTCATTTTCTTTGTTTATAAAAGATTTTATTTATTTATTTTTAGAGAGAAGGGAAGGGAGGGAGAAAGAGAGGGAGAGAAGCACCAATGTGTGGTTGCCTCTCGCATGCCCCCTACTGGGGACCTGGCCTGGCTTGTGCCCCAACTGGGAATTGAACCAGTGACCCTTTGGTTCACAGAACAGCTCTCAATCCACTGAGCTACACCAGCCAAGGTAATGTTTCTCATATTCTTTTTGCACAGACTTAACCTTGACTCTCTTCTTTGTGTTTAAGGCATGAAAAGAAGGATAGAATTGTCATCGTACTCTGCTATCCAACATCTCCCAATGAACTAAAAGTTAAACAAGTTTAAACAGTTTTAGATCTCCCCAACCCTTAATACTAGGGCATGGTGTTAGGCTTTTTTAGATTAGGAGTATCACTAAAGGAAAAGGAAGAAATATGTTCCACTCAAGAAACTATAGCAATAAGAAGCAAAAGCAGCCCAGGAAAGTGTTGAACAAACTTAGAAACAGTTTTGATTTGTCAGAACAAACAATGTACTGTATGCTGCACATAGCGCTTCTTAGGCCAGAAGGGTCAATGACAGTTTGAGGCATTAATGACCCTGATACTTTCATATAGCTTAGAAAAATCAAGGGTATTTTCTTGGGCCTGAGGACACTTTTTTTTTTAATCATCCTTACTGTTCAAATCAGGAAGATGATTAATGGTTTAATTGCTGTTGCTAGCCAACCTGCCCACATGCTTCCTGCCAGAAGCTGAGACCCTGCTGAGCATGCTTTCTGACGTTCCTTTCTCAACCTCTTTTCAAAGCATGAGCACTTAGCTACTAAGGACTAAAGCTAATTATGATGTACAGAAGTACTGGAGGTTTTGAAATAGATTTTTAAATTATTTTACCTTTGGCAATACTCCATCAGAGTAACATTCTTAGTTTGTATGAAAATGATGGGGTCTTACTGAAGTACAGTCATGAGAACTGTTGTATGGGTGCAAGGGAGCAGCTTTAAAGCTGGTTTCTCTTACTAACAAACCTAAATAGACTTTTTGGTTGCTTGAAACACTTGAACCTTCTGAATTTTAACAGAGGAAGAAAAGCACTTTGAACTAGTGACCAGTTTGATATTTAAAGACATGCAAGAGTGAATTTTTCAAGGAAATACAATAACCAAACTGGATAACAAAAAGTTGGCTTACAGAGACATCAGGACCTGACAAATAAGCATTTATACCCAGTGCATCAATTTCATTTCTACATGAGTGCTTAGTGAACGTTTTATCATAGGTACCATAGCAGTTAAATTCATCCTGACCTGGTTCTGGATTACACAAATTCTTGATCAGACTGTCCAAATTCATGAGGTTTAACTGTAACATTATTTCCTCAGATGTTTTCCACATGTTTGAATTTGCCCTCGGCCTTCACAGGAACAGATGCAATCAGGTTGAAGACTCCATAGGTGGGAAGATACAAACTAAAGCTCATACGAGAGCCAATTATTCTGAATCAGACTGTTAGGCAGGTGTTACATTTACTAATTTGGCAGCCAGAATGTGATGGTGCTTAGAACAGCTGCAACCATAGGAAGGAAGGGGCAGGTGTGATTTTATAATCAGATTTTGTCGCTCTAGTCTCAGGGTCGTTTTTTTAGGAGATAGAGAAGAAAAGTGAGATATTCTGAGACTTGAAGAATCTCTATTTTCTAAGCTATTTAAATTCCCTCCCTGTTTTTTTACATAGCCCCCCACCTTGAAACATCTCAAAGACATACGTCGATTTACAATTGTCCCAACAAGTCCTGTTTGCCAGATTTGGAAATTACATGGATTTGTTCCAAGCTCTACAATCTAGAAACACTTTCATCCCTATTTCCTTCCTATCCTCCCACTGCCTCACCAAATTCCAAAAAGAATGTATCTAGCTGCTAGGCCTGCACATCACACTAGAAGAATGCAAAGGTTTGCACGTTCCCAGTATAGGAGCATCAAAGACTTAACCAAGGGCCAATGTTGTCCATGTGTATTTCATTAGATGATTATTAAAAAGTTTCATTCTTCTCATCCTTGTTCCTTCCCAAATGCCAACTTTAGAGAAATGAAAATAAAACAATTTAGAAATCAGGTATAAGTATATAAAAGGAACATTTTAAGACAGAAACCAGCCGCCTATGAATGGATCCTTATGCCATCTTCAAAGTACCTGTAATGATAGTTGTGTTTTGGGAAGTCTTTGTACCTGTACTGAAAGCTTAGACACTGGCTAAAGGGTTAACACTTATCTACATAAAGACATTTCTAAATTTCTCCATGCTTTTGCTAAAAATTATTCATTATTTACCTATAAATTTATTTACTTATTTAAATATTTTATTTATTTATTTTTAGACAGAGGGGAAGGGCGGGAGAAAGAGAGGGACAGGAACATCAATGTGTGGTTGCCTCTCACATGCCCACTACTGGGGATCTGGCATGCAGTTCAGGCGTGTGCCCTGACTGGGAATCGAACCAGTGACCCTTTGGACCATAGGCTGGTGCTCAATCCACCGAGACACACCAGCCAGGGTATTTTACCTGAAATTTAAATTCAACTGTGTTTCCTATATTTTTATTTGCTAAATATGGCACCCCTAATTTGGGAACAAGTATTACTGTTGGCTATGGAAAATATGGTCAATAGTAGCTTAAAGTAAAGTGAAAGATTGATCTCCACAGAAGAAATAAAACTTTGGTGTCCTGCAATTTAAGTTGTAAAATTAAAAAGATTTGCCTCTGAGTAAATAAATTATTTGCTAGTAAATATTCTTGATTACTCACTGTCTCTTTGTCAAATACATAGTAGGACAAAGAGGAGCACAGCATTACTGAACAAAATTCATTTGAATTTACATGCATTCATCCAGCCTGCCCAGAAGAAGTGGGGCTCAAATGTATGGGAACATGGGTTAGGTCTGTGTTGAATTCATTTAGCACTGAATATATATACAAGGTCTGTCCAGAAGGTATCCAGCCATGTAATATGAAAATAGAGATATTTACTGAAGAATATACAAGATAAAAGAAACATTGTACATAGGTCAATGATGCTTCAGTCCCCTTCAAAGTAAGCACCTTAGGACCTCACACAGTTCTCCCTATTCCCATCAGCTGCCCTATCATGTTTTCCTGAATCTCATTGACAGTCTGAAATCTCTTCCCTTTCAAAGGTGATTTTAGTTTTGGGAAAAGCCAGACATTGCAGGGAGCCAAATATTGGCTGTAGGGGCACTGAGTCACCTGAGTGATTTGATGTTTCACCAAAAAACTCTGCAGGAGACTTGATGCATGAGTGGGCGTATTGTGATGAAGCTGCCCATCATCAGTTGCCCATAGTTGCTGCCTTCTGAATCATCTGAATATTTTCCGAAAGGGAATGTTCAAGCTTAGTGCAAAATTTGATGCAGATTTGTTGCTCTACTTGCTAAATCATTTAGAATTCAGTGGCCACACAATACACGTTCATTCAATGGCATCTACTGCCCCCATTGACTAGTATAATGAAGTTGTCGTTGTTCACACCTACACATTCCAGTCCACTCTCCTTGGCTGCCAGGTTACATTGATGTCACTCAAACCGTTCTTGTTATATTAACAGGAACGAACTTTTTCTGGACATACCTCATAACCTGGCAATATTGCTGTGTGGGATCTCTGAAATTTTTCTGCCTATGTTCTCTTCTAAGACTTTTATGGTGTCTTGACTTATATTTAAGTCTTTTATCCATCTTGAGTTTATTTTTCTGTGTGGTGTAAGTTGGTGGTTGAATTTCATTTTTTTTTGCATGTAGCTGTCCAGATCTCCCAACACTATTTGTTGAAGAGGTTACTTGTACTACATTTTATGCTTCTGCCCCCTTTGTTGAATATTAATTGACCATAGAGAATTGGGTTTATTTCTGGGCTCTCTATTCTGTTCCATTGATCTATGTGTTTGTTCTTATGTCAGTACCAGACTTTTTTTTTTATTACAGTGGCTTTGTAATATAGTTTTATACCAGGTATTGTGATCCCTCCTAGTTTGTTCTTTCTCAAAATTGTTTGGATATTCAGGGTCATTTATGGTTCCATATAAATTTTTTAAATGTTTTTTCTATGTCTGTGAAATATGTCATTGGTTTTTTAATATGGATTGCGTTGGATCTGTAGATTGCTTTGGGTAGTATGGACATTTTAAAGATGTGAATTCTTCCAATCCATAACATGGTACATGTTTCCATTTTTGGGGGTCTTCTATAATTTCTTTCTTCAGTTTCTGTAGTTTTCTGAGCACAGGTCTTTTAACTCCTCAGTTAAGTTTATTCCTAGATAGTTTATCTTTCTCGTTGTTATAGTAAATGTGTTTTTTCCCTTAATTTCTGTTTCTGATATTTCATTGTTGGTACACAAAAATGCCTTCAATTTCTGAGTGTTTACTTCGTATCCTCTGTTTTGCCAAAGTCATCTATTAGGTCCAGTAGTTTTTTGGTGGAGGCTATAGGGTTTTCTATGTAAACTATCATGTCATTTGCAATGACAGTTTTACTTCCCCCTTTCCAATATGGATGCCATTTATTTCTTTTTCTTGTCTGATTGCTGTGGCTAGAACTTCCAATACTATGTTGAATAGAAGTGGTGAAAGCAGACATCCTTCTCTTGTGCCTAATCTTAGGGGGAAAACTTTTAGTTTTTGCCCATTGAGTATGATGTTGGCTGTAGGTTTCTCATATATGGCCTTTATTATATTGAGGTATGTTACCCCTACTCCCACTTTGCTGAGTGTTTTTTATCACAAATGGGTACTGTACTTTATGAAATGCTTTTTCAACATCTATTGATATGATCAAATGATTTCTGTCTTTCATTTTGTTTACGTGATGTATTGCATTTATTGATTTGTGTATATTGCACTATCCTTGCATCTCTGGGGTGAATCCCACTTGATCATGGGTATGATCTTTTTAATGAATTGCTGGATGTGGTTTGCCAATATTTTATTGAGGATTTTATCACCTATATTCATCCGTAGTCTTGGTCTGTAGTTTTATTTCTTTGTTGTGTCTTTATCTCATTTAGGAAATAGGATAATACTAGCCTCAAGAAAAAAGATTTTGGGAGTCTTCCCTCTTCTTGGATTTTTTGGAATAGTTTGAGAAGGATCATGGTTAGCTTTCCCCTGAATGTTTGGAAAAATTCTCCTGTGAAGCCATCCAGCACAGGGCTTTTGTATGCTGAGAGTTTTTTGATTACTGCTTTAATTTCAGTAGTTGTTACCAGTCTACTCAGGCTTTCAGGTTCTTCTTGACTCACTTTTGGAGAATAAGATGTTTCTAGAAATTTGTCCATTTGGCCCAGGTTTTCAAATTGCTTGGCATATAGTTGTTTGTAGTAATTTCTTATAATCCTTTTATTTCCATGGTATCAGTTGTAATTTCTCCTCTTTTGTTTGTGTTTTTATTTATTTGGGTCTTCTCTCTTTTTCCTTGATGACTCTGGTTAAAGGTTTGCCAATTTTGTTTATCTTTTCAAAGAACCAGCTCCTGGATTTATTGATTCTTTGAATTATCCTTTTAGTCTCCATGTCATTTAAATCTGCTCTGATCTTGGTTATTTCCTTCCTTCTACTTGCTGTGGGCTTTGTTTGTTGTTGTTGTTCCTCCAGTTATTGTATTGTAGGGTTAGGTTGTTTATTTGAAAATTTTCTATCTTTTTTAGGTAGGCCTGTATCGCTATGAACTTCCCTCTCAAGACTGCCTTCGCTGTGTTCCATAGGTTCTGGGCTGTTGTGTGTTTATTTTCATTTGTTTCCAGAAAGTTTTGGATTTCTTCCTTGATCTCACTATTAACCCATTCAATGTCATTCAATCTCCACGAATTTCAGTCTTTTTGAGTTTTTTCCTTAAGGTTGGATTTTAGTTTCAGGCCCATGAAGTCTGAGAAAATGCTTGATATAATTTCAACTCTCTTGAATTTGTCGAGGCATTTTTTGTGTCCTATCATGTGGTCTGTCTTTGAAAATGTTCCATGTGCATTTGAAAAGAATGTGTATTTTCTTTCTTTGGGATGAAAGTTTCTATATATATATATATCAGGTAAGTCCATTTGATCTAGGACATTGCTCAATGCTGCAATACCCTTATTGATATTTTGTTTGTAAGATCTATCCATTCTTGACAGTGGGGTGTTAAAATCCCCTAAGATAAGTGTGTTGCTGTCTGTATCTTTCTTGAAATCCTCCAAGATATTCCTTATATATTTGGGTGCTCCAATGTTGGGTGCATATATGTTTACAATGTTTATGTCTACTTGATGAATTCTTCCCTTTAGTATTATGAAGTGACCTTCTGGGTATCTTTTTATGGCCTTTGTTTTGAAGTCTTTTTTGTCTGATATAACTATTGCTACCCCTGCCCCTTTTTTCCTGCCAATTTACTAGGAATATTTTTTTCTAACCCTTTACTTTAAGTTTGTGTAGGTCTTTTGTCCTGAGGTTGGTCTCTTGTGTGGGTCATATTTTCTTATTCATTCAGCTATCCTATGTCTTTTGATTGGAGCACTTAGTCTATTAACATTTAAGGTTATTATTGATAGACAGTTATTCATTTTTCCTCCTTTGTACTTGTGTTCTCATTCTTGCTCTTTTGCTTCCTCTTCTTAAAGCAGTCCATTTAGCATATCTTGCAATGCTGGTTTGGTAGAAGTCTATTCTTTCAGTCTACTTTTGTCTGGAATACTCCTCATTTCGTCTCCCATTTTAAATGAGAAGTCTTGCTGGGTAGAGTCCTCTTGGTTGCAGGACTTTTCTTTTTATTACTTGGAAAATTTCTTGTCATTCTCTCTTTCTTGTAGTGTTTCTGTTGAGAAATCAGCTGCTAGCCTTAGTGGAGCTCCCTTGAATGTAACTATCAGTTTCTCCACTCCACTACTGCCTTTAAGATTCTTTCCTTGTCTTTAAAATTTGGCATTTTAAGTGTGATGTGTCTTGGAGTAGGCCTATTTGGGTTCATCTTGATTGATACTCTCTGTGGTTCCTGAACTTGCATGGCTTTTCCCCTCTCCAAGTTAAGGAAGTTTTCTGTCATTATTTTTTTTTTCAAATAGGCTTTCTGTCCCTTGCTCCTTTTCTTGTCATTCTGGTATTCCTATGATGTAAATGCTGTGATGTTTCATCTAGTCCTGAAGTTCCCTTAAACTATCCTAATACTTTCTGAGTCTTCTTTCATTTTTTTGCTTTGCCTGAGTATTTCTTTCTATGTTGTCTTCCAGCTCGCTGATTTGGTCCTCTGTTTCATTCAGCCTTCTTGTACTTCTTTCTAGTGTATTTTTTTTTTTACCTCAGACATTTTATTCTTCATTTTTTCCTGGTTCTTGTTTATAGTTTCTATTTTCTTTTTCCTGCTTTTGTAGTTTCCACTCAGTTCCTTGTCGTTCTCGCTTAGTTCCTTTGGCATTCTTATATACATTTTTTTGAATTCTATGTCTCATAGAGCACTTGCTTCAATTTCATTGAGCTCTTTTACTGGGGAGTCTTCCATTCCTTTTGATTGCAGGTTTTTTCTTTGTCTCCTCATTTTAGGTGACTCTTTTTGTTTTCTGTGATTCCTGATGTTCTGCTTTGCCAGCTGTCTTTGTAGGGTAAACTTCTGTGCTAGGAATTCTGTGACTCAGTGGTGCAGTCTCTTTGATATCATTGTTTGTATGCCCTAGGGTTGCCCTTTCTTCCAATTACCTGATATCAAACTATATTACAAGGCTGCTGTAATCAAAACAGTCTGGTACTGTCATAAGAACAGACACAGAGATCAGTGGAACAGAATAGAGAGCCCAAAAATAAACCCATGTCAATATGTTCAATTAATATTTGACAAAGGGGGAAGAAGCATAAAATAGAGTAAAATAGCCTCTTCAAAAATGGTGTTGGGAGATCTGGATAGGTTCATGCAAAAAAATTAAATTTGATCACCAACTTATATCATATTGCAAAATACACTCAAGATTGATAAAAGACTTAAATATATGTTGTGACACCAAAAAAGTAGTAGAGAAAATCATAGGCAGGAAATTGCAGAGATCCCATGCAGCAATACTTTCACTGATACATCCCCTAGGGGAAGGAATAGAAGGGCAGGGGAAAGTGGTGGTGGGAAAATGGACACAACTGTACTTGAACAGCAATTAAAAAAATATAAAAAATGAATGAAAAGAAAACTATAAAAAAGAAATAATAAGCAAATGGGACTACATCAAATTAAAAATTTGCTGCATGGCTAAAGAAAACATCAGCAAAATGAAAAGGGAACCAATCATATGGGAAAACATGATTGACAGTGATACCTCAGACAAGGGTTTGACTTCCAAAATATATAAAGAACTCACACAGTTCCACGTCAGGAAGTCAAACAACCCAATTAAAAAATGGGCAAAGGCCCTGAACAGACAGTTTTCCAAGGAGGACATACAGAGGGCTCAGAGACATATGAAAGGATGCTGAGTATCACGCGAGCCATCAGAGAGATGCTAATTAAAACCACAATGTGATATTGTCTCACACCAGGTCAGAATTGCCATCATAACCAAATCAACAAACAACAAGTGTTGGAGAGTTGTGGAGAAAAGGGAACCCTAGTACACTGTTCGTGGGAATGCAGAGTGGTGCAGTCACTGCAGAAAACAGTATGGAATTTCCTCAGAAAACTAAAAATGGTACCGCCTTTTGACCTGGTAATTCCACTGCTGGGATTATATCCTAAGAATCCTGAGACACCAATTAAAAAGAACCAATACACCCCTATGTTCATAGCAGTGCTTTTTACAATATACAAGTGCTGGAATCAGCCTAAGTGACCATCAGTAAATGAATGGATCAAAAAACTGTGGTATACTGTGAAAAACAGTATGGAATTTCCTCAGAAAACTAAAAATGGTACTGCCTTTTGACCCAGCAACTCCACTGCTGGGATTATACCCTAAGGACCCTGAAATACCAATCCAAAAGAACCTATGCACCCCAATGTTCATAGCAGCACAATTTACAATAGCCAAGTGCTGGAAGAAACCTAAGTGCCCATCAGCAAGTGAGTGGAAGAAAAAACTATGGTACATTTACACAATGGAATTCTATGCAGCAGAGAGAAAGAAGGAGCTTATACACTTTGTGACAGCATGGATGGAACCAGAGAGCATTATGCTAAGTGAAATAAACCAGGTGGTGAGGGTCAAATACCGTATGATCTCACCATTAACTGGAACATAATCAACAAAAGAAAAAAGCAAACAAAATATAGCTAGAAACATTGAATTTAAGAATAATCTATCAATAGCCAGAGAGGAGGGGGGAAGGGACAGTGGGGAGAAGAATTTTCAGGAACTACTATAAAGGACACATGGACAAAACCAAGGGAGAAGGTGGAAGCAAGGGAGGAAGGTAAAAAAACAAAAAACAAAAAACAACAGCTGTGGTATATTTGCGCAATGGAATACCATGCAGCAAAAAGAAAGAAGGAGCTCCTACCCTTCATGACAGCATGGATGGAACTGGAGAGTATTATGCAAAGTGAAATAAGCCAGGCAGTGAAAGACAAATACCATATGATCTCACTGTAAGTTAAACCTAATGAACAAAACAAACAAATGAGAGAAATAGAACCAGAGACATGTAAATAAAAAACAAACTGAAAGTGACCAGAGTGGAGGAGGGAGGTGGATAATGGGTAAAGAAGGGGAAGGGGCAAGTCAAGGAACATGAATAAAGGACTCATGGGCTCAGACTATGGGTACAATTGTCTGTTTGAGCGGGGGGTGTGGGGATGAGGCAGGTGGCAGCAATGGGCAAAAAGGGTAGACAATAAAAAAAGAAGATAATTTGTTGAAAGATATTTGTTGAAACATTGTTCCTAATTTTAAAAAAGACTTAAAACTACAAAATGTTCAAAATAACAGAAGAACAGCTTTGCAACTATGATGTATCAAAGCACTGGAATACAATACAGATATTAAAACTGAAAGAATGTGTTGATTTCTGGGAAAAATAGCAAATTGTAGTATTAATGGCGTAAAGAGATTAAGCCTATTATAAGAAAGGAGAAACCAATATGAGATGACTAACTGAAAGAAAAATGAGTTTGAGAGGGAAGAAAGAGAAGAAATAACAAGAGTAGGGGCAAGGAAAAGAGAGAAGGAAAGTAAAATTTGCATTGTAAATTAAAAAGGGAATGAAGAAAGTTGAATGGTGCAAGAGAAGGGAAGCATACAGTATTAGGTTTAAACAGAAATTTAAAATATATATAGCAAGGGAGAAATAAAGAGAAAAAAGTGAATAAATAAATTTAAACAATGGGAACCAAATTGGAGAAAAAGATCCACCACATCTCTATCAACAACAAATGAGCTAAGATTAATATAGGCGGGATGGAAATAAGAGGGAAACATTAGAATGTACTGGGACATGGACCTAATCCACCACCTATGCTGAAACAAAGAAGATTTACATCACCTGCTAAATACCTGACCTTGAGATTCCCCATATCAGAAGCAACTGAGAAGCCTGCAGGAAACCAGTTGAATCCTCACTGTCCCCTCCCCTCTCCTTCAGAATCAGAATCAGGCCTCCCTGATCACAAACCTAGGACACCTGAAGCAGATCAGCAGGGTGACTCACCCTGTCCTGGGGGTGTGCTACAACACACCTTAAGAGCCCTTGTACTCTTTCCCCTGGGGCTGCCATCTTTTCAGGCCCAGCCCACCTGATCAGCATCCCGCCTCGAATAAAAGCCCTTAATTGGACTTTTCTGGCTCTGGGTCCTTTCTTAACCACCTTGACTACCCCACATTTTGGTGCCAAAACCTGGGACATCACCTCCAGCCTCTTGAGGCTTGGGACTAGGGGAGCAGTGGGCAGCAGAAGCTCCTCCCTCGCTAACCCCCTAACCCTGTCTCTGTGAGGTTTGGACACCTCAGAGCCAGATCAAGAACTCGGGGAGACTCACTTGTCTGGCCATCACATCAACACCGGTGAATCTCTCACGGTAAGGAAATAAGGCTCAGTTCCTTTCTGGCTCTTCCTTTTCTGCACTTTCATCTGGGACAACATTCCAGAAAATCTCAGCCCCGAGTAGGGAGCTGCCTGCAGGTCCAGGACTGTGAGGGGACTGAGTAAAGGGGACACCCTTTTCTTAACCTCCTTCACTTAGCTACATGGATCTGGACACTCTGAGGAGAGGATGCCCCCTCAGTGGTCTTTGGTCTAAGGAATAGTTATCTTCCTTACCTTTCTCTCCAGCATTAGGGTTTCTCAATCCTGCCCTCCACAAGACACTTTGCTGGGATGTCTCCTTCATAACCTTAAGAAATTAAACCTAAAGTCCAAAATTCAACTGAAGAGGTTCATTTTCTATTGTAATAATACATGGCCTCAATATAAATTAGACAATGGGTCCATCTAGCCTGAAAATGGGTCCTTTGAACCTCAAATTCTTACTGATCTTGACAACTTCTGTCATCACATGGGCAAATAGAGCGAAATACCCTATATTCAGGCATTTTTCGACCTGTGAAGGTGCCCCTCCCTTTGTCAATCCTGTTCCACTTACCAAGTCCTACTTCTCTAATCCCCTCTACCCAAGTCCTCACACTCTGACTCTATTGACCCTCCTTTTGATCCTGCCAATCACTCTTATCCCTCTGCTCCTGTTGTGCCCCCTCCATACAGTCCCCTCAGGCCCCTAAACCCGACCGTCTCCCTCCTTCCCCCAATTCCTCTACTCACCCCAGTCCCAGTTATCCCCCTCCTTCACCCTGCTGAACACGCTTCCAGGGTGACCCTCTACCCCCGGGTATGTTCTCCATGTGCCCCCTTAGGGAAGTTGCTGGGCCCCAGGGCCCAACTTGAGTCCATGTCCCTTCTCTCTCTGCAATCTCTCTCAGGTCAAACAAAAATTAGGATTCTACTCTGACCCTATGCACTTTATTTTTAGGGGGGTGGGGAAGAAATTTTAATTATTATTTTCTGTTGTTCCCTTTCCATGTCCAATGGCTAAATAAGAGAGGTGCACTGGCTGCCTCATTCTTGTGGCTGGTTTGGGCCAGT
Organism: Micronycteris hirsuta; assembly: GCA_004026765.1. Taxonomy (NCBI): domain Eukaryota; kingdom Metazoa; phylum Chordata; class Mammalia; order Chiroptera; family Phyllostomidae; genus Micronycteris; species Micronycteris hirsuta. The sequence continues at coordinate 40,408 of PVJI01006299.1, read as the reverse complement.
ATCTGTTCCATACATCTAGTCATGTCAATCCTTTCTCCGCAGGCAGGTTCCTGGACTAAATTGTGTTCTCAAGTAGGAAAATGTAGACAACTGTACTTGAACAACAATAAAAAATGTACCTATGTGCTTAATTAAGGAATTTGAATACCTTACTGTCTCTTATGACCTTACTTGGAGGGCTCTCTACATCAATGTTTCCACTTGCCTGTCCCTGGAGAAGAAGGAACACATTTGGTTAGCAGCTCAGGCCCATGCAGACATTTTAAACAGACAAGACCCTAATAATAGTCCAGTGGGTGCTACTGCCATACCTTGTGAAGAACCTGACTGGGATTATCAGGAGAGACCAAGCTGGTGGGCTTGTAGTCATATGATCACCTGCCTAATTGCTGGCCTTAAGTCCTCAGCAAATAAGGCCGTCAGTTATGATAAACTTAAGGAAATTATACAAGGATCGGATGATAACCTTGCAGCCTTTCTGTCCCATCTCTGGGACACCCTCCAACGGTTTACTAACTTAAACCCAGACTCCCTGGAAGGCAGCCTACTTCTCCACATGCACTTTTTCTCACAGTCAGCCCCAGACATGAGGAGAAAGCTTCACAATCTTGATGCTATCCCCCAGACTGGACAAACTGAACTAGTGAACCTGACCTTTAAGGTCTTTAACAATAGAGACGAGGAACTATCACAACAAGAGAGGGAAAGAGAGGTGGAAAAGGCCAATTCCCATCATCAGGCTTGCCAGCTCTTAGGCTTGACACTGAAAGACACCCAAGGACTACCTAGTGGAAAAGGCAAAGAGAAAGGAAAGCCTCCCTTGGGAGCTTGCTTTAAACATAGCAAGCCAGGGCACTGGGCCAGGTGCTGCCTGCAGCCATGGCCTCTACTAGGGCCTTGTCCTCTCTGTTAACTAGAGGGCCAGTGGAAGTCCGACTGTCCTCAGACCTCTCAAGGCAAGGGGACATTGGTTACCCATTCAGAATGGACCCCTAGCTTCGGGCTCCCAGAGCTCCTAGGACTGGCTGTGGAGGACTGAGGGTGCCCAGGAGCTGCCATAGGCCCCATGACCATCTCTCCGGCGGAGCCATGGGTAACACTGTCAATAGCAGGTAAGCCAATATCCTTTCGAATAGACACGGGGACACTTACTCTGCTCTTCCTGAATATTCTGGAAGTCTTGTTCATTCCTCAGTTTCTATTGTTGGGGTCAGCAGTGTAATTTCTCAACCCCTCGCTACTCCGCTTCTGACATGTTCCTTAGACAGACACTCCTTCACACACTCCTTTTTAGTTCTCCGTTGCTGCCCAACACCAATTCTAGGAAGAGACCTCCTAGCCAGATTTAAAGCTCAAATACTCATTCCTTCTCCTCCTAATCCTCAAGGGCTCTTTTTGCTCTCTCTAGCTAGTTCTGAACCTCACAAGTTGCTATCCCTCACAGCCACAGAAGTACATCCTATAGTTTGGAACACTGATATAGCTAAACACCAACTCCCTGTTTGGATCTCCCTCCAAGATCTTACTCACTTTCCAGCATGGCCTCAATACCCTCTAGCATGAGAGACCCTACAAGGAATAAAACTCATCATAAGCTGCCTCCTTCATGCAGGATTACCGCAACCTACAAACTCCCCATACAACACCCCCATTCTTCCAGCCAAAAAGCCAAATGGCACTTATTATTTAGTCCAGGACTTACAAATCATCAACCAGGCTGTTATTCTCCTCCACCCAGTAGTCCCTAACCCATACACTCTTCTTTCTCTTATTCCTCCAAACACTACCTATTACTTTGTCCTCAACCTCAAAGATTCATTTTTTCACCATTCCTTTATACCCTGACTCTCAAAATCTCTTCACATTCACTTGGACTGATCCTGACACCTATATCTCCCAACAACTTGCTTGGGCAGTTTACCCTAAGGATTTCAAGACAGTCCCCACTTTTTGGGGATCCCTGGCTAGGGATCTTAAAGCCACTGATCTCTCCCCATCAACCCTCCTCCAACATGTTGATGATCTCCTACTCTGCAGCCCGAGCCTACAAGACTCGAAGACACACATGGCCCAACTCCTTAGTCACTTAGGACAATTAGGTTACTGAGTTTCCCCCAATAAGGCCCAACTATCTAAATCATCAGTAATATATCTACGATTTATTCTATCCCCCAAACACAATGAGGGTCTAACTGTGAGACCCTCATTGTCTCCATGCCAATTCCTACAACTAAAAAGCCCTCTCTTCATTCCTTGGATTGGCTGGTTATTTTAGAATCTGGATCCCCAACTTTGGTCTCATAGCTAAACCACTGTATGACGCTGCCAAGGGCCCACTAAATGAGCCCCTGCCACCAAATAAGTCAATTTGCTGACCAGTTGAGGAGCTGAAGAAAGCCTTAACAGAAGCTCTGGCTCTAGCCTTCCCTAACCTAGAAAAGCCTTTTATCCTTTATATAGATGAAAGGCATGGAATAGCGTTAGGGTTATTGGGACAAAAATCAGGACCTGACCTCAAAGTAATTGCCTACTTATCTTGGCAGCTAGACCCTACAGCTTCAGGCTGGCCAACATGACTGAGGGCCCTGGCTACTGCAGCAATACTTACTACAGAGGCCCCAAAACTTACCTATTCTCAACCTATAACTGTCCACTCCTCCCACACAATAGCAGACTTAATTGCCAATCAGGCAGAAAAATTCCTGCATCCCTCAAGGCTACAGAAATTCTTCCTAACTTTACTCCAGGCATTCCAGGTAGAAGTAGATAGATGCACCACCATAAACCCTGCTACACTCCTCCCCCTACCAGAAACCATGGTAGAGGAACATTCCTGCACTAAGTTCTTGTCCACCATCATTTTGCCTTTTCCACATATTTCTGAATTGCCTCTCTCTTCCCAGAAGACACCTGGTTCATAGACGGGAGCTCATTCATGAATGCGAGTCAGCACAGGGCTGTATACACTGTTGTTTCCTCCCCCAAATCATTGAGGCCAGCCCTCTTCCACCAGGGACATCCTCACAATGAGCTGAGCTTATAGCCTTAATTTGAGCCCTTGGCCTAGGAAAGGACAGAAAAATCAACATACACACTGACTCCAAATACGCCTACCATATCTGACACTCATACAGGCAGAGAGGGGTTTCCTCACATCCAAAGGATCCCCCATCACCAATGCAGACCTTATGTCTAAACTCCTCTTAGCAGTACAGAAAACTTCTGAAATGACAGTCATTCATTGCAAAGGACACCAGGACAACACATCTGCCATCTCAATTGGGTATGAGTGGGCAGACAAACACACTAAACAAGCAGCCACACTTCCTGCCACTAAACACCAACTCCTAACTGTCCCTACTCTAACACCAAGATACACAACCGAAGAAATTAAAAAACTTGAACAAGAAGGGGCAGTCTGGGAAGGTGAGTATCTCACCAAAGCGGGGCAATTAATACTTCCTCTAAACCAAAGAAAAGAATTCCTCTCTCATTTCCACAGGGCCCTCCATGTAGGATTCTGGCCTCTCCTCAAATTTCTATACCCTCTAATTGTATGCCATCAACTTTCCTCACTTCTCCAAACCATCACTTAGCAATGCCCCACACCCTATCAAGACCAAAACATAGCTCTCCACTTTGGAAAATATCAAGGCTCCATTTTCACTGAATACTTAAAAAGCAGTCACAAGAGATCCTACCCCCATCTTATACTCTTTGCTTATAGCATCTTTAGCGGCTCAAGGGATAGAGTGCTGGGGAACTAGAGTTGCCAATGGCACCTAAAGAGAAAGCATACGGAGTTGACTTACAACTCAACACATGTTTGCAGAGTTATACCCACCCTCAGGAATATACTGGATTTGTGGATTACATGCCTACTGGATCCTACATCTGAACTGGATAGGGCATGCTCCTTATCATACCTACTCCCAGAAGTAAGCTTTGCTTAGGAAAACACCTCACTTCCTTTCCTGCTCAGAGGACATGGATGCCTTTGTAAAAGGGGGGGACCTCTAGTAATCCCCATAATAGCTTTAATTGGTGCCATTGCCGGAGTTGTAACAGGGGATGCCTCACTAGGCATACAGCACCAAATTTCCGAAGACACGGCTGAATCACAAACTAAGATAGGGGAAACCCTAGCTGCAACAGGAACAGCTGGACTCCCTAGCAGAGGTAGTTCTACAAAATCAGAAGGCCCTTGACCTCCTCAGTGCCTCAGCAGGAGAAACATGCCTGTACCTTAAAGAAGAGTGTTGTTTTTATATAAACAAACCAGGACGAATCCAGCAGAACATTCAAAGTATTCCTGAGTCTGCATCTAAGATCAGGACCTCCATTTTCTCTTGGGAATCCACCTCATGGCTTCCCAATACGACCTGGTTATTGCCCTTCTTAGGCCCTCTATTCATGATACTTCTACTCCTATTTGGCCCATGTCTATTTAACCTGCTTATGAAGTTCATATCTTCCAGATTAGAGCAGCTCAAAAAACAAGTCAGGACCATTCTCTACTTGCAGGATCAGAATCCTGTACAGGCCCAGGCTCGGCTTTTAGATATTATCTAAAGATGATCCTTCAACCCTTGTCAGCATTGAAGTAGTTACAAAAGAAATTTGGCAACGCCTTTCCCAAATAAAACAGAAAAAAAGCCTGGGATGTTAGAATGTACTGGGACATGGACCTAAGCCACTGCCTATGCTGGAACGAAGATGGTATATGTCACCAGCTAAATACCTGACCACAAGATTCCCCATATCAGAAGCAACTGAGGCATAGCCCACTGGCATCCTGCTGGAAACCACTTGAATCCTCACTGCTGACTCCCCTCTCCCTCAGGCTTTCTACAGAATCAGGCCTCCTTGATCAGATACCCAGGACACCTGGAGCAGATCAGCATGTGACTCACCCTCCCCCCGGGGTCTGCTACATACCTTAAAAGCCCTGCTGCCCTTTCCCTTGGGGTTTCCATCCATTCGGACCCAACCTGCCTGATCTCAGTGTCCCACCTCGAATAAAAGTCCTTAATTGGACCTTTCTGGCTCCAGGTCCTTTCTTAGCCACTTTGGCTACTAAATAGGAAAAAGGAAAGAAAGGAAAGCTTAAGAGATGTCTATAGGAAAGGGAAGTGATTTTGAGCTGATAGAGGGAGAAGGAATACTAAGAATTAGGAACAAAGAACAGGCAAAGATAGGGAAAAATTAAAGTTTGAGATAAAAAAGAAAGGGCAGGAGGAGGGCAGAATGGAGTAGGACAGGGGAACGGTAACATTTGAGATTTGAAATACAAAAGTAGTGAAGATCTAGAGAAAAAAAGTATAGAAATGCAACAATAACCACCCTATCCACAACCAGCACGCAAAAGTTGATAAAGGTAGAGAGAACACCAGGGGTATTTTAAGAGTGGGAAAAGAATGTTAGTTGGCAAATAATAAGAAAAATGGTTTTGAGAGGCTGAAGGGGACAGAAATAGTAAGAATAAATAATGGAAACAAGTCATAGCAAGAGAGAAAACACAATTTTAAATGAAAACAAGAAGAGGAAAGAAAAAGGTAAAATGGGGTAGAAGAAGGGAGGAGCAAAATACAAGATTTGTAATAAACTAATATAAAATTTAGTGACTTAATATGCACAAATTTGAAGGATAAGAAATGAATGTTAAAAAGCTATGCAGGAGAGAAAATATTGCAGATCATGAAGAAGATTGCATTGGAATTTGTCTCAGTAGCATCTAGTGTTTACCACTGTTTTTTTTTTTTTTTCTTTCTGAATTCACCTCTGGTGATGTCAGATGGTGTCCCAGTTTGGTCTTAGGCAGCCTGTTCGAGACTACCAGGGATCCACAGTCTATGGCTGACTTCTTCAATAGTTAGTCTAGTCACTCTGCACTCGGCAGTTAGGCTTAAGCACCACAGAGCTGGGGCAGAGTCCCTCTTCGGGTTAGGGCTATTGCTTCCCCTCAGGCTGCTGCCACTTGGAGGGGAGTGTTCTGAGTGAGCAAGATGGCTCCTGCAGTATGGGGGATGAGTCAGCACCAGGATCCAGGCAGCTGCTCTCTCAGTTCTCTCCTGAAAGTCACTGTCCCCATCTCTCCTCAAGCATCTCTAGTCCACTCTGCCCCCCATTTGCCAGAACCCAGGGTAAGTGATTGCAAATGAAATTTTATGTGTTGGACTTTTTAAAGGCTGTGATTCCAGATGTTGGCCTCTGGCAGAGGGAAACATTGCCACTTTTCACAGCTAGATGTTATTTTGGTTCTTTTTGGGCTCTGGTGCTATAGGCTGGGGAGTACAGCTTAGTGTTTAGACCCCATTGTACTCAGAGGGAACCCCTGGCTGCTGAAATAATCCTCTGGCACTTCAACTGCTTCCTGTGGGTGCCCAGTCAGCTCTCTCATGTCTTCCCTGCACTACATCAAGTCATGTTGTGATGAAGCTGTTTCTTCTGACTGTCCGTGGTTACAAATCTTCTCTCTCGCTATTGTTCAGTTGTTTATTTCAGATGATTTCTCTACAATTTAGTTGTAATTCCAGATTGGTCCTGGGAGGAGGTTAGTGTAGCTTATACTTACTCCTCCACCATCTTGGATCTCCCCCTATGTAGTGATATCATCATGGCCTTAATTGACATTTCCTTAAGACCTAGTGATGTTGAACATCTTCTTATGTGATTTTGTTTTGCCAACATCATATTATATTCAATGAAATATCTTTTTATGTTTCTTGCCCATGTTTATTTGGAGAGAAATACTATGTTGATTTATTATTTTATTTACTGTTAAATTTTAAAAGTTTAATATATATTCCAGATAATAATTCTTTGTCTGATGAGTGATATACAGATGTCTTCTTCCATTCCATAGCTTAACTTTTTATCCCCTCAGCAGGATCTTTCATGGAGAAAAAGTTTTAAATTTTCATGAAGTCCAATTTATCAAGCTTTTTATATAGACTATACTTTTAGAGCCATCTTTAAGAAGTCTTTATTATATCCTAGGCTCTGAATATTTTCTCCTATGTTTTCTTCTCAAACTTTTTAAAGTTTATATTTTACATTTAAGTATATTATCCATTTTGCATTGATTTTTTGCATGTGTTAGGTTAATGTGTGTGATAGTTAATTTTATGTAAACTTAGCTGCGCTACAGAGTGCACAGATTCAACACTATTTCTGGGAGTGTACATGAGAATTTTTTTTGGATGAGGTTAGCATTTTAATTGATGGACTCAGTAAAATACACTGACACCCCCAATATGGGTGAGTATCCATTGAGGACCTGAATAGAACGAAAGGTGGAGGAATGATAAGTTTACCCCTTTTTCTTCCTGACAACCTACTTGAACTGGGACATTGGTCTTCTCTTCTACTTGGATTGGGATTTACACCCTAAGCTTCCTTGTTCTCTAGCATTCAGACCCTGAGTGGAATTACACTACTGATTTTCCTGAGTCTCAGCTTACAGAGTGCAGATCATGGGACTTCTCAGCCTCCACAATCATTGTGCCAATTTCTTATGATACATAAATATACATTAAGTGCATATATGTGTAGTCATGTGTCACTTTACAATAGGACTGCATTCTGAGAAATAAATTGTTAGACAATTCTGTCATTGTATGACTATGACAGAGTGCACCCCCATAATCCTACATGGTATAACCTATGATAGACCTAGGGTATAAGGTATGGTCTATTGTTTCTAGGCTATAAACCATTTCGGCATATACTGAGTACTATACTGAACACTGTAAGCAACTGTAACATAAGAGTAAATATTTGTGTAAGTAAACATTTAAACATAGAAAAGGTACTGTAGTAAAAATAAGGTATAAAACAAAAAATGATGCACCTGTATGGAGCATTTACCATGAACACAGTTTGCTGGATTGGAAGTTGTTCTGGGTAAGTCAATGAGTAAGTATTGAGTAAATGTGAAGGACTAAAGCATTTTAGTACAGTACTGTAGATTATAAACACTGTCTCACAAGCCCTCACCCTGCTTTCATCCAAAAGGGTCAGAAATAGAATATTGAAGCTGTTGATGTTGCTCTATGAATGGGGATCTGGGCTGCACTGATTGGAAATATCAAGGAGAAACTGATCTGGAAAGGTGTAGGTTACTATAATAGTGAATGTCAGGAAGGAATGAAAGGTGGCATGAGGATGAGCAGGAATGAAAAAAAAAACCAAGATGGAGAAAAACAGGAATATAGGACATTGTCATGGCAATGTGTTTTTAGTTATTGCATATCAGAGAAGTGGTCAGATTAAGTAACTTTTTGGTGTTTATTTTTTTAAAGAGTGTGTTTACTTAAGATGGAGAGGGTGTAGGATTTAGAACTCAAAATTTTGACATTGGAAATTTGTATTTTGTTTCATTGACCCTATATGGCACAAAGAGGTCTCTCTGGCATTGATCTCATGGAAGAAATAAAACTTACCTATGCTTTACATCATTACAACCTGAAAATAGTTCCAAAGTAAAGGGGCAAACTGGATCTATAATACCACAGAAAGCTTTTACTAAAGTGCAGTGGCACTTAATACTTGTTAAGGTAGCTCCTATGGACTTATGAACTTGTTCAGGATCTTAGGTCCTCAACAAAGAGTTTACAGCAATGTCCTCTGAAGACCATCAAGTTAGATTTGGTAGGGCTGTTGCAACTCTGAATATGTAGTCCTGTGGTGACAGGCTCCTCTGTCTTGAAACAGGTCAGTGCTTGATTGATTGGAATGTGATCTATACACTCAAAATTGAAGTGTTGTGAGAGGGACTCTATTGCCAAGCTCCACAGGTATTGCTCCCATCAGAGAAAAAAGTTCTTCTGAACAACATATTCTTCCATTTTACAGGAAATTAAACATCATTATAATTTTATGGGGCCACTGTCGTATATGAGATCTATTGTTGGCCAAAATGTTCTTATGCAGTGCATGACAGCTTGTCTCCCATTGCTTCTCTTTCTTGGAGAACTCTGACTAATACATATTTTTGATACCAAGAATGTTTCTAGATAAATAGAATGTTAAGATTTAAAGATAAGTTTTGGTTCCAAGATTTATGAAATTGACTCACTAATTTGGTGAGATTTAAAGATGCTAATGACTTTATGTCTAGTGAGTGATAAGGAGAGCACTGATAATCCATGGTGTAATCTGGCAATAGAGATAAGCAAAATATCTGCATTGGATACTCCCAATGAACCACTTATAATAAGCAAAGTGGTGGATGACTGTTGATAATTTTAAACATTTTTTAGAAAAGTAATGAATATAATAAACTTGACTGGCTCCTCCTAATATCATTGGACAAAGTGGTGCAAGAAAAGAATGAGTTAAGGTACTCAAATTCCAAGGTAAAGTGATGCATAAATGACCTAAGAGCTTCTATGTAGTTTCTGAAGGAGATCTTTTTCTCCTGTTGCTACAGGGCTAAAATTGTTGAAAATTAAATATAGAATCTTACTATACAACTGGCTGAATTCCAATGCCAAATAGACTCCTAGATTCATGGGGTATCAACTGCTAAAGTGAGGGCATTGATTGAAAAAATAAGTGATCCCATAATTTGAGATGGAGACATGTTAAAATACTTTAATGAAGGTGAAGACACTGAGGCTCTAAATTGTGATGAGTCTTCTTTGCCAGTGGAATAGGTCTCCACCCTCAGTGGAAGTAGCCTCCCACATCCAGTGAAATTGAATTCCTCACCCTGAGCAGAAGTGATGTACCCAATCCCAGTGGAAGTTTTCATTTCCCAGTGGTATTGGCCTCTCCACTCACATTACTATTTCCCTTCCACCTATTGGATTGAAGAAACTACACTGCCTCATGAAATTGTAATGGCCTCCCTGAAGCAGTTGCCATGAAATACAATGCTGATGCTAATTAAGACCTACCCTTACCACCCCTTTTTGCATTTAGACATATAACTAGAGTTAAGTCCAGCATTCTTTTAAAAGTGAGTTACAATGTGTGACCCAGGAGATTTGTTACACTCCAAAAGAACTACTTGAGTTTTCTGATTTTTATAGACTGAAATCCAGGAAACATTTGTGGGAATGGATACAAAGGCTGTGGGATAATATAGGAAAATATAAGGATAGATCAGGCTGAATTTGTTGATATAGGTTCACTAAGCAGAGATTCTGCATTTAATGTTGAAGTTGGGATTTGTTTTTCTTCTTTTTTTGGTAAAGATGGGAGTTTTATTCTTTATATGTGATGATAACATCTTTCTTGTTTTTCATTTTATATTTTTTCTTTTTTTATTGGTGCTCAAGTACAGTTGTCTCCATTTTATACATCCCCACCACTGAAGTTGGGGGTTTAGAAAGGGTTCTAATTGTTTGGTTGGTTGGTTGAAACATGTACAAAGAGATGGCCCATGGTGAGTAAACTGGAAATGCACAATATGACTTGGTTTAATATAGAAAAAGAGATTCAAAGGCTAACAGAGATTGAAATGTTAGAGCAGATTTGTCATTGAAGACCTACTTATCCACACTGGGAGAATATAGAATGCATACCTTACAGAAATACAGTGAGACATAAATTTGTGATGGGAACCCCAGCATCCTTGAAAGCTCTGTGATTACTCTTTTCTGTAGACCAGATCTCACAGTGAAAACTGCAGTTACTGAATTGGGAAACCTAAATGCAATGGGAGCAATTGGATCCTGGGTAGCAGGGGCAAAGTGAAAGCACTCAACTTCCAACGGCAAAGCGGGCATGGTTATCATAATGTACAGCAGAGTCAAAACAGCAATCAGAGTCATCTGACTTGTGCAAATCTATAGTGTTGGCTAATTTTTTTTAATTTTATTTATTTATTTTTAGGGAGAGGAGAAGGGAGGGAGAAAGAGAGAGAGAGAAAATTCAATGTGTGGTTGCCTCTTGTGCACTCCTACCGCGGACCTGGCCTGCAACCCAGGCATGTACCCTGACTGGCAATCGAACCAGCAACGTTTTAGTTTACAGGCCAGTGCTCAATCCACTGAGCCACACCAGCCAAAGCTAGTGTTGGCTAATTGATCATGGTGTTCTTAGTAGATAGAAAGCCTACTCAATTCTTAGTTGATCTGTGTAAGCAGAAAATTTCTAGGTCAAATGAACAAATGATAATCCTGGATTATAAAAACAACATGATGGCCTCTCAATCAATTCCCAGACTTGAGTGAGTTAACACAATCAGAATTCCTTGAATGAACCTGAAGACAAGTCCCCTTGAGGAAATAACCCAGTACACTACTTAAAATTTATACTGTTAATCTTTTGCCTAGCTCTCCCCTAGAGGAACTATAATCTTTACCAAGATAACTGTACTTTAGGGAAAAGGAAATAATCAGACCATGTGGGGACTACCGGACACTGGCTTTGAACTGACACTAATTTTTTTATTGTTGTTCAAATACAGTTGTCTCCATTTCCTCCCCACCACTCCCCCCACCCCAGCCATCCCCACTTCCCACCCTTGATCCTACCCTCTTTGGTTTTCAATTTTAATATATTTTGTTGATCATGCTATTACAGTTGTCCACACTAATTATAGGAGAACCAAAATGTCACTGTATCCCATTAGTCAGAGTAGGGATTTACAAAGGTCAGGTGATCAATGGGGTTTTAGTTCAGGTCCATCTCACTGTAAATTTGGTGAGACCCCAAATTCATTGTGTGGTTATTTCCCAAGTTCCAAGAATTCATAATTGGAATAGGCACACTTAGCAGCTGGCAGAATCCCTACATTGGTTCCCAAAGTAATGGAGTGAGGGCTATTATGGTGAAATGAGCTAAGTGGAAGTCACTAGAAATGCTTCTACCTGGGCAAATAGTAAAGCAAAAGCAATACTGCATTTCTGAAGGAATTATAGGGATCAGTGACACTATCAAGGACTTGAAAGATACAGGGTTGGTGATTCCCACTACATCTCTATTCAGCTCACTTATTTGGACTGTGAAGAAGTCAGATGGATCTTGGAGAATAACAGTATGTTATTGTAAGCTTAAGCAGGTGGTAACTCCAATTGTAGGTACTATACCAGATGTGGTTACATTGCTTGAGCAAATTAGTACATCTCCTGGTACCTGGTATGCAGCTATTGATCTGGCTTTGTCTCCTTAATACTTTTTAGTAACAAGCACCAGAAACAATTTACTTTAAGGTAGCAAGGTCAATACCACATCATTTCACTGTTTTGCCTCAGAGATGTATCAACTCTCCATCTAACCCTATTTCATAATTTAGCTCACAGGAATTTTTGTCACATCTCCTTTGTACAAGATATCGTACTGATCTATTAAATTGCTGATATGCTGATTGGACCTAGTGAGCAAGAAGTAGCAATTGATCTAGGCTTATTGGCAAGACATTTGCATTTTAGATGGTGGGAAATAAATATAACTAAAATTCAATGGCCTTCTTCCTACTTCAGTGAAGTTTCTACAGGTCCAGTGGTATAGAGCATATTGAGATATTCTTTCTAAAGTGAAGAAGTTTCACTTGCTGCTCCTACAACCAAAAGAAAATACTTAATGAATCTCTATGGATTTTGGAGGCAACATATTCCACATCTGGGTATATTTCTCTGGACCATTAACAGAGTAACCCAAAAAGCTGTTACTCCTTACTGAGACCCATAACATAACAGGACATGGCTCTGTAATTGGGCCAGGCTACACAAGCTGTTCTGCCACTTGGGATATTTGATACAATAAATCCATGGTGCTTGAAGTTCCAGTAGAAGATAGAGATGCTGTTTGGAGCCTTAGGCAGCCTCCTATAATACAGTGCAGGTCCTTAGGAATTTGGAGCAAGGACCTGCCATACTCTGTAGGTAACTACTCTTTTTTTGAGATACAGTTCTTGGCCTGCTACTGAACCTTGGTAGAGATTGAGCACTGATCATGGACTACCAAGTAACCATGAAAACTGAACGGCTTATTAAGAACTGGATGTTATCTGGCCCACCAAGCCATGAATTTGGTTGTGCACAACAGTACTCCATCATCAACTGGAAGTGGTGTGTAGGTGATCAGGCCTAAGTAAACCATTAATGCACGAATATGTTACATGAAGAAGTGGCCCAGATGCCCATGATCCTCACTCCTGCTACACTGTTTTATCTCTCTGAGCCTGTACACATGGTTTTAAGAGGAGTTTTCTGAGACCAGTTGGTGAAGGAGGAGAATACTTGGGCCTAGTTTACAAAGGTTTCTGCAGGATACACAGGTACCACCATATATAGCCAACAGCTGAAGCACTATGGCCCCTTTCTTTGACAACTGAAGTAAAGGGGTGAAAGGAAATCAACCCAGTAAGCAGAACTTCAAGCAGTGCATTTGGTTGTTCATAGTGCTTGGAAGGAGAAATGGTCATAAATGTGATTATATACTGATTTATGGGCTGTAATCAATACATTTCCTGGAAGGTCAGGTACATGGAAGGAATATGATTGGAAAATTGGTGATAAGAAAATTTACAGAAGAGATATGTAGGTAGAGTGTTCTAAATGGGCAAAAATATGTGGATAGATGAGTGCCGTGTAAATACTAATTGACAACAGTTGACCTCAGGAGAGGAAAGTTTTAATAATTAGGTGGATAAAATTACTTATTCTGTGGATACTAGTCTGCTTCTTTCCCTAGTCACCCCTGTCATCACCCAGTGGACTCATGAACAAAGTAGCTAAGGTGGCAAGGATAAAGTTATGCATGGGCTCAGCAACATGGACTTTCATTCACCAAGGCTGACCAGGTAGTGTTCACTGTTGACTGCCTAATCTGCCATCAGCAGAGACCAGAACTGAACCCCTTCAATATGGCAGCCTCCTCAGGGGGGATCAGCGAGATACCTGGTGACAAGTTAGTTACATTGAACAGTTTCCATCATTGGAATATTTTGTTCCTACTGGAATAAACACTTTTATATGGATTTGCATTCTCTGTACACAATTTTTCTGAGGAAACAACCATCTGTGGACTTACAGAATACCTTCTCCATCATCATGGTATTCCATACAACATTGCTTCTTCTCAAGGAATTAATTTTGTAGGAAAATGGAATTTTGTAGTCTTACCATTTTCCCCACCATTCTGAAGCAGCTGGCTTGATCAAATAGTGAAATGGTCTTTTGAAGATTCAGTTACAGTGATAGCTAGGTGGCAATTCTTTGAAGTGCTGGGCAAGATTATGTAGAAGGTTGTATGGGCTCTTAATTAGCATTCAATACTTAAATGACATTTCTCCTATAGCAAGGATTCATGGATCCAAGTGTCAAGGGGTAAAAATGGGAGTTGCACCACCTGCTATTACTCTTAGTTACACACTGGCTAAATTTTGTTTCCTGTCCCCATAATCTTGTACTCCTTTAGCCTAGAGGTCTTTGTTCAAAAGATAGGGCTGCTTTCACCAAGAGACACAACAATGATTCCATGAACTGGAAGTTAAGACCATTACCCAGCCACTTTGGTCTCCTTAAGCTTCTGAATCAACAAGCAAAGTTACAGTGTTGACTGGGGTAACTGATCTTGACTAACAAGGGGAAATTGGACTGCTACTCCACAATGGAGACAAGAAAGAGTATGTTTTGAATTTGAGATCAGGCCCTGTGATAAATGTCAGTGGAAAACTACAACAACCCAGCCCAGGCAAGACTACCAATGGCCCAGACCTTTCAGGAGTGAAGGTTTGGGTCATCCCACCAGGTAAAAAAAAGTGCTTGCTAAAGGCAAAGAGAATACCAAGAGGGTAATGGAAAAAGGTAGTTATAAATACCAGCTATGACGATGTGACCAGTTACAAAAACAAGGGCTGTAATTGTCATGAGTATTTTCTTCTATGATATGTTTATGCATCTGTACATGTAAATGTATATATATAAATACATATTCAATTTCTTTCCTCTTTTATGATGTAACATAAGATATATTAACTTTATATTATGCTATTTAAGTATTATTAATTTTATTTTTAAAGTCTATTTTATTGATTATGTTATTACAGCTGTCCCAAATAGCATTTTTCTCCCCTTTATCCCCCTCCACCCTGCAACTCCCCTCCCTCTACCATCCCCCCTCTTAGTCATGTTCATGGGTGGTACATATATATTCTTTCACTTCTCTATTTCTTATATTATTCTTAGCGCCCCCCTGTCTATTTTATGTCTACCAATTATGCTTCTTATTCCCTTTACCTTTCCCCCCATTCCCCCCTCCCCTACCCCACCAATAACCCTCCATGTGATTTCTATATCTCTGATTCTGTTCCTGTTCTAGTTGTTTACTTAGTTTTTGTTTTGGTTTTTCAGTTTCAGTTGTTGATAGCTGTGAGTTTGTTGTCATTTTACTGTTCATAGTTTTTGATCTTCTATTTCTTAGATAGGTCCCTTTAACATTGCATATAATAAGGGCTGGGTGATGATAAACTTTAACTTGACCTTATTTGGGAAGCACTTTATCTTCCCTTCCATTCTAAATGATAGCTTTCCTAGATAGAGTAATCTTGGATGTAGTTCCTTGCCTTTCATGACTGTGAATACTTCTTTCCAGCCCCTTCTTTCCTATAAGGTCTCTTTTGAGAAATCAGCTGACGGTCTTATGGGAACTCCTTTGTAGGTGATTGTCTCCTTTTCTCTTGCTGCTTCTAAGATTCTCTCCTTATTTTTAATCTTGGATAATGTAATTATGGTGTGCCTTGGTGTATTCCTCCTTGGGTCTGACTTCTTTGGGACTATCTGGGCTTCCTGGACTTCCTGGAAGTCTATTTCCTTCACCAGATTGGGAAAGTTTTCCTTCATAATTTGTTCAAATACATTTTCAATATCTTACTCTTCTTCTTCCTCTTCCAGTACACACATGATTTGGATATTGGAACGCTTAAAGTTGTCCCATAGATTCCTAAGCCTCTCCTCAGTTTTTTGGATTCTTGTTTCTTCATTCTGTTCTGGTTGGATGCTTATTTCTTTCTTCTGTTCCAAATCATTGATTTGAGTTCTGGTTTCCTTCCCTTCACAGGTGGTTCCCTGTATATTTTTCTTTATCTCACTTTCTGTAGCCTTCAACTTCTTCCTTCATTTCTTGACTGAGCTCAATCAATTCTGTGAGCATCCTGATAACCAGTTTTTTGAACTCTGCATCAGATAGGTTATCTATATCCTCATCACTTAGCTCTTTTTCTGGAGTTTTGATCTGTTCTTTCATTTGGGCCATATTTCTTTGTCTTGGTGCACCTGTTATGTGGGAAGGGGTGGAGCCTGAGGTATTTGCCAGGACAGGGCAACCCTTTTTGTTGCACTGTGGCTCTGTCTGTGGAGGAAGGGTAAGAGAAGAAACAGTGATGCTTGCTCCACTCTCATCCCATCTTTCGTCACTTCCCTCACTTCCCACAAGTGGATTGTGCACTCTCCTGTGAGCCTGGGAGTTTCTCCCACCACAGCAACCCCCATAGATTTCTTACATCCATGGATTTTGAGTCTTTAGTTTCTTGTGCTTAAATCCTAGGTTTTGCAGACTTTGTTGCTCCCCCATTGTTCCTCCTGGCTTGTCTGCACAAGAATGTGGGATCACCAGCGGGATCCTACAGCTGCTGCCTGGCCCTGTGCCCTCTCTGCCCTGGCTGCCCATCTCTGCCCCTCCTACCAGTCTGGATGAATGTTTCTTTAACTCTTTGGTTGTTGGACTTCCATGCAAATGATTTTCTGGCAGTTCTGGTTGCTATTTGTTTTTAAATTGGTTGTTATCCTTCTTGTGGTTGTGCAAGGAAGTGAAGTGTTTCTGCCTATGACTCCATCTTGGCTGGAACTCCCAGTTGACTTTTTAAAAATTATTTTATCTTGCAATTTCACTGAATTTACTTATTAGTTGTCATTTTTAAAAATGTCTTGGGTTTTCTTACATAGGTGATCATGTTATCTTCAAATAGGAACATGTTTTCTTTTTACTTTCCAGTCTGTAGACATTGTTTTTTTTTTTTCTTGCCTTATTGCAGTGCTTTGGAATTCCAGCACTATGTAGAATAAGAATGGTGAGAGTGGATATCTTTGCCTTCTCTTTGACCTTAGAGTAAAACCATTTAGTCTTTAAGCATTATGCATGAGTCAGATGTAGAGGTTTTATAGATGCTCTTAATCAAGTTGAGGTAGTTTCCTTTATTCATAACTTTCTGAGAGTGTTAATCATAAAATAGGTGTTGAATTTTGTCAAACATTTTTCTGCATCAATTAATATAATCATGTGTTTTTTCTTTCTTAACCTGTTAATTTAGAGGATTACCTTGATATTCAAATATTGAACCAATCATGCATTCCTGGATTAAACTTACTTGATCATCATGTATATATATATTCAATTCAATTTGCCAATATTAAATATACTTTTAAGGATTTTTCCATTTATATTACTGAAGAATATTGATTTGTCATATTTCTGCTACGTGCTTGTACAATTTTGGCATCAAGATAATACTAACTTAATAAAATGAGTTGGAAAGTGTTCCTTCTTTCTTGATTTTTCTGGAATAAATAATGTACAATTAGTGTAATTATTCCTTAAATATTTGGTAGAATTATTCAGTGAAATCTTCTGAACTTGAAAATTAATTTTTATATAATTATAACATGATAAATTTAATTTTTAATTACTTTATTGTTGTTCAGTTACAGTTGTCTGCATCCTCTCCCCTCTCCTCCTCCCACCCCCTCCAATCCCACCTCCCTCCCCCTTGGTTCTGTCCATGTGTCCTCCATAGTGGTTCCTGAAAACCCTTCTACCCATAGTCCCCTCCCCCCTCCCTCTGGCTATTGTTAGATTGTTCTTAATTTCAATGTCTCTGGTTATGTGATAAATTTAATTTTAATAGGTATAGGGCTATTCAAATTATGTTTTATATTGGATGGAATGTGGTAGTTTGTGCTTTTCAAGAAGTTGGTCCTTTTTAGTTATCAAATATGCGGGCATAGAATTGGTATTCTTATCTGCAAGATCTCTAGTGATATTTGTTTTATTTTGACAATAATTTGTTTTATTTGTATCTTCTTTCCTTTTTTATTATTTGTCAGTTTTGATAGGAGTCTCTCAATTTTATAGATCTATTCCAAAAATATGTTTCTTTAAATTTTCTCTTTTTTCTTTGTTTTATATTTTCTTGATTCTTGCTCTTGATTATTTCCATTATTCTGATAATTTGGGTTTATTTCGTTGTCCTTTTACTAGCTTTATCATACTTTCTCTTACATCTTGCTAGTGAGGGAAAATGGAACATGACCTTGTTATTGCCAGGTGGGGGTTAAGGTGGAGGTTCAGGTTTCCTACTAGGCCTTTACTGACACCTGCCAGGTTGGAGGAAGATAAGTACCTCATTTCTGTTCTCCAGCTGATATCTGATGGCAGCACATGAAGAGAGACTTGTTACCACTGGAATGTGGTGACAAACCCAGCTTCCGCAAGTGAAGATAAAGCCCAGGCTTTAGAAACCATTATTTTGGAGGATGCAGGGGGTCTGGGATGTCTAATTACGGCCTGGTGAAGGAAGAAGTCTAGGTTCTCTTCTCTACCTTTGTTAATGGAAGTGGGGATGGTGCCAAAAAATTTTCAGTGGTGTTTGGCTGACATAAAGCAAGTGGTCTAAAAGCTTTCTGCCTTTCTAGGCTCCCCTTTCCTGGTCCTTTGTCAGAGAGAGCAAAGACATATTGAGGCTTTTTTTTGTTTGTGCTCATCAGTGTTTCCAGTTTTCTAGCTTCTGCAGCATCAAATTGGGAAAATGTGAGGCCAGAAGAAAACCCAGGGAAGTAATTATCATGTCTTTCCTCAGGTCCTGAGGTCCCCAACTGTTCTGCCTCTTTCTTTCAACCCTTCAGAGTGTTCTTGTGTTTATTTTACACATCATGTCCAGGTTTGATAAACCTGTATTTAGTGGGAGAAATAGAGAAAAATATGTCTGCTCCATTATCCTGGAAATAGAAGTCCTTCCCTACTGTTTTATCTTTTCATATGTCTTCTCTTTTAGGTTAAGTATGTAAGGGAAGGCTAAAACTGAGGCAATAAGGACAGAAGGAGTGGAGGGTCAGGGGTGTAGGGTGTCACTACCAGGACACTCAGAAAATGCTTTAATGAAAAGAGGCATGTCTTGACAGATCAATTAAAAATCCCCAGCATGCATAGGAAAATATAGTGTCATGTTTTAGAATCTTCTCATAGCTCAGATAACCTGGAGAAAGGGGTCCAAAGGGAAGACTGATAGGCAGAGACAAGATTTTGGAAATTTTTGAATGCCATATTAACTTGTTTGGAATGAAAAATATTACCACATTGAGCCAATATAACTCCAATTTTAAAAACCACATGAATTGGCATTTTTAAATCAAAATAATACATGTATGGACCACTACCTTACTTCATACACAAAAGTTAACTCAAAATGAATTAAAGACATGTTCAAGATGGCAGAATAGAAAGATTCTGAACTCACTTCTTTCCATGGACATAAAAATCTAAAACTACACATGAAATAATTTCCTCTGAAAAAGAACTTAAAACTGGATGGACAAATCCTCTTCAACAAAGGATAAAAGGGCAACATCAACATGGGTAAAAGAGGTGGAAAAATGGTTTCTCCAAGAAAAAACCCATCCCAGGTATAGAGATCCATGCTCAGAAGAATCATCAAAATATGGGAAATTTCCATGAAAAGTTAGGAGTTTGTGCTTCCCATAAACACCCTAGCCCTTAGATTCTGCACAGGAGAGACAAATATAAAAAGAAAAAAGTCTGGTTGCGGAAAACAATGGAGAAAACATCAAGGAAAGCTACAGAATTATGGGTAATGGAGAACTCACTCTAAAGGGCTCACATGCAGATTCACTTTCTCCAGGACTCAGTGCAAAATCACCAGTTTCAAAAGCACCTGGACCACATGTGAAGGAGACTCACTAATCTTAAATTGTCTGCCAGAGAGGCAGGAAACTGATGGGACTCTATCTGGGGATGGAGACAACAGTGGGTCAATTTTAATGATCTACCTTGCTAATACAGGCACTCTCTTTCTAACCTTCTAGAGCCACTGGGAGTGCCCAGCAGAGAGTCCCACCAACACCCCATGCCATAGCAGCTGCTTGCTATGGTCAGGCTGGGAAACAACCCTGTCCATCTTCATGCTACATCACCATTGATCTCAATCACAGAAGGCAGGTGTGTGTGGCCTAGCTTTAGTTGCCAGGAGAGATTGTGCTTCTGGGTCTCATGAGGCATCTCCCACACAATGCAACTTATTCAAGAATGGGAGAGGTAGTAGAATTGTGCAATACATAGAAACAAGCACAGAGAGTCAGGCAAATGAGAAAATAGAGAAATATGTTCTTAAAAAATTCAAAGTAATGGTCATAAAGATACTAAACTTAGGAGAAGAATGGTTGTAAACACTCAGATCTTCAAAATACAGACAGAAAGTATAAGAAAGTTACAAGCAGAAGATACAGGGATAAATAATGCAATTACTGAATTGAAAACTACACTAGAAGAATTCAACAGCAGACAGATGAAGCAAGAGAACAGATCAGTTCAGTGAGCTGACAAACAAAGTAATGAAAATTACACAGAGCACCAACAATAAAAAAAGGAATTTTGAAAAGTGAAGACATATCAAGAGACTTTTGGACCAACATCAAGTGGAATAACATTTTAATTATAGGGGTATCAGAGAGAGAAGAGAGAGAGAGAGAGAAAAGGCCAAAAATACTGTCTGTAAAAATAATTGCTGAAAATGCCTTAATGTATAAGGAAACAGACATCAAGGTCCAAAAAAGACAGAGAATTCTAAGTAAGATGAACCCAAAGAAATATACAGCAAGACACAATGCAATTAAAATGGCAAAAGTTAAAGAGAGAATCTTAAAAGTAGTAAGAGTATAACAACTTACTATGTATAAGGAAAAAACCTATAAGGCCATTAGAAGATTTTTTTTTAGTACAAACTGCTGGCCATAAGAAAATGTCATGACACGTTAAAAGTACCAGAGAGGAAAAACTTAAAACAAAGAAATGTCTACATTGCAAGGCTGCCACTAAGTGTTGAAGGAAAGATAAAGACAAATACCATACAATCTCACCCATAAGTGGAACCTAATCAACAAAACAAACAAGCATGCCTAAGATAACCAAAGACATTGAAATAAAGAACAAACTAACAGTAAGCAGAGGGGAGGGGGAGGGGGTTATGGGGGGAAGGCGGAGGGTTGTCAGGAACATATATGAAGGACACATGGACAAAGCCTTGAGTAGGAACAAGGGTGGGAAGTGGGGATGGCTGGGGTGGGGGGCAGTGGTGGGGCAAAAATGGAGACAATGGTACTTGAACAACAATAAAAAAATGTTGAGAAAGAAACAAGAATTTTCCGGATAAGTAAAAGCTAAAGAAGTTCATATCACAATCAAACCAGTCTTACAAGAAATGTTAAAAGTACTTCTTTAAGCTTAAAAAAAGTGGCACTAGTTAACAATAAGAAAGCATAGAAAAATAAAAATATCATTGGAAAAGGTAAATATATAGTAAAGTTAGTAGACTAATCACTTATAAAGCAAATATAAAGGTTAGAAACTAAAATAATAAAGTTAACTAAATTACAATAATTTGCTAAGGAATGCATACAATAAAATGATGTAAAATGTAACATCAAAAATATAAAATGCAGGAGGAATAAAAAATGAAATGTTTTGGAATGTGTTCAAATTTAAGTTGCTATCATATAAAAACAGACCATTACATACATAGGACATTATATAAACACCTCACAGTAAACATGAAGCAAAAATTTACAGTAAGTACACAAAAGAAAATAAGAAATTTAAGCATAACACTACACAAAGCCATCAAATAAACATTCACATCATAAGGGAAGCAGAAAGAAAAGAGAAAACAAGGGATTGGAAACTATTTGAAAAAATAATGACTACATAATGACTGCCTAACCTGGCAAAAGAAAGAGACATACAAGTCCAGGAAATGTAGAGTCTCACACGAGATGAACCCAAAGAGGTCCACACCAAGACACATGAAAATTGAAATTCCAGATTTTGAGAACAAACAATATTAACAGTAGCAAGAGAATGCAGTTAGTATGTACAAGGTGGCTCCTGTAAGTCTGTAAGCTGATTTCTCAACAGAAACTGCAGGCCAGAATAGAATGGCACAAATATTCAAAGTGATTAAAGGCAAAGACCTACAAGCAAAATTGTTCTGCCCAACAATGCTGTCTTTTAGAATCTAAGGAGAGATAAAGACCTTTGTAGATAAAAAAAAAAGCTAAAGAATTTCATCATCTCAAACCAGTATTACAAGAAATGTTAAAATGACTTCTTTAAAAGGAAATGAAAAAGTCAAAAGTACAAATAAGAAAATACAAGAAAGAAAACATTTTAACTGACAGGCCAGCGCTTAGTAAAAGCTGTGGATCAACTAACTATAAAGCTAGTACAAAGGTTAAAAGATAAAAGTAGTAAGATGATGTGTAATTACAACAATAAACTATGGGATACACACAAATAAGTTAAAGTGACAAAAATAAATGTGGAAAGGGGAGTAAAAATTGTGCTGATTTTAGAATGAGATCAAAATTAAGCAACCATCAACTTAAAATAGACTTCTATAATCATAGTTTTGTATATAGGAAGCACATGGTAAACCCAAACAAAAATTCTGTAAAATGTAAAGACAAAGAAATCCAAACATGACCCTATAGTCACCAACAGTCATCAATAGAGGAAAAAGCAAGAGAAAAAGAAAGGAATAGAGGAGAACTACAAAAACAATCAGAAAACAATTAATATCAATATTTTAATGTTATTAACTATATACCTATCAATAATTACTTTAAATGTAAATAGACTAAATGTTGCAATAAAAACATATAAGCTGAATGGATAACAAAACAAGACCCGTACTCACACTGCCTATAAGAGACCCACCTCAGTTTAAAAGACACACATACACTGAAAATAAAAGGATGGAAAAATATATTTTATGTAAACAAAAAAGCCGGGGTGCTAACACTTATATCAGACAGAATAGACTATAAAATAAAAGCTGTAACAGGAGACAAAGAAGGACATTTTATAATGATAATGGGTACAATCCAAAGAAGCATAAAAGTCTTGTAATCCTGTATACACACAATGTTGGAGCACCTAAATGTATTAATGTTGACAAATATAAAGTGAGAGATTGACAGAAGTATAATAGTAGGAGACTTGAACACTCCAAAGATATCAGTGGATAAATCATTGAAACAGAAAATCAACAAGGAAAAAGTGGCCTTAAATATACAGATGGAGGGATAAATATGTATGTTTAGGACATTTAGCCCCAAAGCAACAGAATATACTTTCTTTTCAAGTGCACATGGAACATTTTTTAGGCTAGACCACTTGTTAAGCCACAAAGCAAGATTAGACCACATGTTAAGCCACAAAACAAGTCTTAATAAATGTAAGGAGATTGAAATCATATCAGGCATCTTCTTACATCACAATGGTATAAAACTAGAAATCAGTTACAACACAGGTGGCAAACACAAGGCCCACAGGCTGAATCCCGCCCTCCACTTTGTTTTATCCAGCCCGGCAGCTTGTTTCTGCCCAGCGGCAGTGCCCAGTTCCTTGCCCCTAGTTAAGGAGTAGTTACATTTATACAGTCCTAAAATTACATTCGGCCCTTTGAAGGCAACCTTGAGGCTGACATGGCTCCTGGTGAGAATGAGTTTGACAACCCTGAATTACAAGAAGAAAACTGAATAACACAACAGCACATTTAGGCTAATTAACATGTTATTAAATAATGAATAAGTTAACAACGAGATCAAAGAAGAAGTCAAAAGATACCTAGAGTCCTGGCCAGTGTGACTCATTTGATTAGCCATTGTCCTGCAAACCGAAAGGTCATGGGTTTGATTCCCAGTCAGGGCACATGCCTTGGTCGTGGGTTCAGTTCCCAGTCAGGGTGCATGCAAGAGGTAACTGATCAATGTTTCTTTCTCACATTGGTGTTTCTCTCCCTCTCTCTCCCTCCCCTTCTCTCTAGAATCAATAATAAAAAAGAAAAAAAAAGATGCCTAGAAACAGATGAAAATGAAAGCACAATGACTGAAAAAATATGGGACACAGCCAAAGTTGTACTAAGAAGAAAATTCATAGCAATTCAGGCCTGCCTAAATGAGGAAACAAGAAAAAAAACTCAAAATAATCTAATCTTACATCTAAAGATACTATAAAAAGAACAAACACCACAGTGAGTAGAAAAAAGTAATAAAGATCACAGGGGAAATAAAAGAGATACAGCCTGAAAAACAATAGAAAGGTCACTGAAACCAAGAACTGGTTCTATGAAAAGATAAATAAATTTGATAAACTTATAAATAGACTCATTAAGAAAAAAAGAGGACCCATATAAATAAAATAAAAAATGAAAGATGAGAAGTAGCAAATTACACTGTAAAAATACAAATGATTATAAAAAATTCTACAAGCAATTATGTCAACAAATTGGACAATCTGGAAGAAATGTATAAGTAACTAGAAAAATATTGTCTTCCATTATTGAATCAGGAAGCAACTGAAAATCTAAACAAACCAATAACTATAATGAAATTGAATCAGTAATCAAAAAAACTCCCAACTAACAAAAGGCCTGAGCTAGATGTTATTCTACGTATAACTATTAACTTTTCTTCTCTAACAATTCTAAAAAATGAAAGAAGAGGTAAGTCTCCAAAACTCATTTTTTGAGGCTACAGTTGCTCTGATTCCAAAACCATACAAACATTACAAAAAAAGAAAATTATGGGTCAATATTCCTAATGAACATAGATGCAAAAATTCTAAGCAAAATGTTAGTAAACCAAATTCAGCAATACATTAAAAAGATCATACATCTTGATCAAGTAGGAGTTTTATCCTTAGATGCAAGGTTGGTTCACTATCTGTATATCAATTAACATGATATACCACATAAACAAAATAAAGGATAAAATAGTATCATCTCAATAGATGCAGAAAAAACTTTGGACAAAATCCAGCATCCATTTATGATGAAAATTCTCAGCAAAGTGGGGATAGAGGAACATTCCTCAAGAAATAAAGGTCATATATGATAATACCAATAGTCAAGATCATATTAAACAGTGAAAGCTGAAAACTGTTTCTTTAAGGAACAAGACAAGGTTGTCCACTTTTATTCAGCACACAGCAGTAAAACAAGAAAATGAATTAAATAGCATTCAAATTGAAAAGGAAGAAGGAAAATGGTCATTATTAACAGATGACATACTATATAGAGAATCTAAAAATTACACCAAAATTTTTTAAAGTAATAAATTAACTCAGTAATGTAGCAAAATACAAAATCAGTATTCAGAAATCAAAAATGCTTCTGGGTATTTATGCAAAGAAACCCAAAATAGTAGTTTGAAAAGATATTTGCACTCTTATGTTCATTGCAGAATTATTAACAATAGGCAAGATATGGAAGCAATATAGCTATCAATTGATAGACAAATAGATAAAGAATATGTGGTACATATATACAATGGACTATTACTTGAACATAAAAAAATAAAATATTGTCATTTGCAACAATAAGTATTGACCTAGAGGGTATTATGCTCTGTGAAATAAGTCAGAGAAAGACAGATACCTTATTATTTCACTTATATATGGACTCTAATAAGCAAAATAAATGAACAAACAAAATAGAAACAAACTCATAGGCAGAGTACACATTTGTTTTCACCAGATGGTGAGAGATTGGGTGGATGGATAAAAAAGGTGAAATGATTAAGAACTACAAATTGCTAGTTATAAAAATAGTCACGTGAATGTAAAATATAGCCTAGGGAATATACTCAAGTTATATTGTAATAACTTCTTATGTTGTCTGATGGGTAATATCCTTCAAAGGGATCACTTTGTAAGTGGTATAAATGTCTAATTACTATGTTGTACACATGAAACTCATATAATATTGTATGCTGATTATAATTGAAAAATCAATTTTAAAAAATACATCAAAATATCAGCAAATCATAGCTAAATAAAAAATAAAAATTAAAAGATGCATTCATAAACAGTGAAGTTAACTGTTATTTTTAAATTCTAAATGAGGCCCTGATTTCTTGTTGTATTATATCTTACTGACATGCCTAACTTTTCATAGCCATTCTTCACTGCTTGAGTTTGCCTCATTGTGTCCCTCCCACATATTTGAAGACTTCTTACTCCATTTACTTTAAACAGCTGTTTAAACATCCTACTGTTATCCATCTTTCACAGATGCTCCACCCAAACATCCCCCCCACCAACATGCTTAAAGCACTTCTGTGCTGAGGAAGTGACTGCATTCAAAACCCAAAAGAAATAAAAAAGTCAGGGGGAGACACTAAACATGTAACCAATTTGAAATACCAGAATAATTGTAAGTGAAAATAATTTAGCAAAAGAAAGACTAGTAAATTGGCAAAATGACTAGTTATCTACATCTAATAAACTGATATCCAAAGTGGGTAATGAGTCAAAAGATTTTGAATGACTGAATAAAGGGAGATAGGTAAATAAACAAACAAAAACAAATGTTAGGGAACAAACCAAATCTCAATTATTTCAAGAAGATTAAAGTTATAATATGTACATTCCCCAAACACAATGGTATACAACTAGAAATTAATTACAAAAAAAGTAAAAAAAAAAAACCAAGAATGTGGAGATTAAACAACAGACTGCTGAACAGCCAATGGGTCATCAAAAATGGAATAAGAAATAAAAATTACCTAAAGCAAATGAAAATATGAATAAGACATACCAACATCTATGCAAAACAGAAAAATAGATCTACAAGGGACATTCATAACAATAAAAGCTTTCCTCAAGAAATAAGAAAAATCTCAAATAAACAATATAACTTTGCACTTAAAGGAACTAGAAAACAAGAAGAAATGAAGCCAGAGACTTCTGGCCAAGATGGAGGTGTAGGTAGATACACTTTGCCTCTTCATACAACCAATACAAGGACAACAACAAATTTAAAAACAAAAAACAACCAAACTACCAGAAAATCGAGCTGTATGGAAGTCCAACAACCAAGGTGTTAAAGAAGAAGCATTCATCCAGACTTGTAGGAGGGGTGGAGGTGGGCAGCCAGTGCAGAGGACTTGCAGCAAGACAGCGGCTGGAGTACTGGGGCAGGCAAGGCATTGGCTGGCAGAGCAGTCCCACATTTGCACTCAAATAAACTGGGAGGAATAACTGAAGAATGAGACAGACTGTGCAACCCAGGGTTCCAATGTGGGGAAATGAAGCCTCAAAACCTCTGACTGAAAAACCTGTGGGGGGTTGAGGTAGGAGGAGAAACTCCCAGCCTCACAGGAGGGTTCGTTGGAGAGACCCACAAGGTTCTAGAACATACACAAAACCACCCACCTGGGAATCAGCACCAAAAGGGCCCAACTTCCTTGTGGGTAGCAGAGGAAGTGACTGAAAGCCCACAGAGAGGACAGCAAGTGGCACTGTTCCCTCTCAGACCTCTCCCCCACATACAGCACCACAACTTAGCAACCTGGGTTGACCCAGGCTCCACCCCTTACCATGTAACAGGCATGCTGAGACAAAAAAAAATATGGCCCAAATGAAAGAACAGATCAAAGCTCCAGAAAAAATACAGCTAAACAACAAAGATATAGCCAACCTATCAGATGCAGACTTCAAAACATTGGTAATCAGGATGTTCACAGAAATGGTTGAGTATGAGAATTTTACTTTTTGTATTACTTTTTGTATTTTCCAATTTACTAGTCTTTCTTTTTGCAAAATAGAGGAAAAAGTGAAGGCTATGAAAGTGAAATAAAGGAGAATTTGAACAGGAATGGATTCACAGAAATAGAGATCACATGGAGGGTTATCAGTGGGAGGGGGATGGGTGAGAGTGGAGGAAAAGGTACAAGGAATAAGAAATGTAAATGGTAGGCACAAAATTTATTGTACCTATAAATTAAGAATTTATTTAAGAAAAGGGGAGGTTAAGAATTGTATGGGAAATGGAGAAACCAAAGAACTTGTATGTATGACCCATGGATATGAACTAAGGTAGGGAAATGCTGGTGGGAGGGGGCTGCAGGGCAGAGGGAATAAAGAGGAGAAAAAATGGGACAACTGTAATAGCATAATCAATAAAATATATTTTTAAAAAAGAAGAAATGAAGCCAAATTAGTAGAATAAAAAAATAATTATAATCAGAGCAGAAATAAATGAAGTAAAGACTGAAAACAGTATAAGCAGACCAATAAAATTAAAGCTATTTTAAAAAAATAAATAAAAGTTACAAGCCTTTAGACAGAATAACAAGAAATGAGAGCTCAAATAAAATCATAAATGAAAGAGAAATTATAATTGACAGAGCAACTGATCATTAAAGATTACTATAAACAATTATACAGCAACAAATTGTACAACCTAGAAGAAATAAATAAAGTCCTAGAAACATACAATCTTTCCAGGCAGAACCATGAAGAAACAGAAAATCTGAATTAGGTGATTTTTAGATTGAATCAATAATCAAACCCTCCCAACAAACAAAAGGGCAGGACCAGAAGGCTTCACTGGTGAATTATACCAAACATTTGAAAAATATTTAATATTTTTTCTTCTAAAACTCTTCCAAAACTTTGAAAAGAGGAGAATGCTTCCAAACTCATCGTATGAAGCTAGCATTACCTTGATAACAAAACCAGATGAGGATACCACAAGAAAAAAAATTACAGGCCATATTTTTAATGAAGATACATGCAAACATCCTCAACAAAATATTAGCAAACTGAATTCAAATATTGTTGAATTAAAAGGATTACGCATTATGATCAAGTGGGATTTATTCCAGGGATGCAAGGATGGTTCAACACAATTTAATCAATGTAAATCAATGTAATACACCATATTAACAACATTAAAAATAATAATCATGTGATCATTTAAATAGATGCAGAAAAAATACAAAAATCAACTCTACTTAGGATAAAAGCTCTCAATAAAGTAGGCACAGAAGAAATGTATCTCACCATAAAAACAACCATATATGACAAATCCATTGCTAACATTACACTCAATGGTGGGAATATCAGAACAAGACTGGCCCACTCTTGCCACTTGTATTCAACAAAATAATGGAAATTCTACCCAGAGAATTAGGCATGGAAAAAGAATAAACAAACATCCAAGTTGGAAAGTAAAAAGTAAAATTCTCATTATGTGCACATATTATGCATGACACTATATGGAAAATACAAGACTCCATAAAAAACTGTAGAACTAATAATGAATTCAGTAAAGCTTTAGGACATAAAGTCAGTATACTGAAATATATGGCATTTTAATTACAAAAAATTTTTTGGACCACTGATTCTTTTTTTTATTGTTGTTCAAGTACAGTTGTCTTCATTTCCACCCCACCTCGGGCTCCCCCATCCAACCCATCCCCAACTTCCACCCTCAAACCTATCCCCTTTGGCTTTGTCCATGTGTCCTTTATACATGTTACTTGATGGGCTTTCCCCTATTTTTCCCCATTATCCCTCTCCCCCCTGCCCTCCGGTTACTGTCAGTTTGTTCTTTAATTCAAGGTTTCCATTTATATTTTGCTTGCTTGTTTGTTTTGTTAATTGGGTTCCACTTACAGGTGATATCATATGGTATTTATCTTTTACCTCCTGGCTTATTTCATTTAGCATAATGCTCTCGAGTTCTATCCATGCTGTCATGAATGGTAGGAGCTCCTTCTTTCTTTCTGCTGCATAGTATTCCATTGTGTAAATGTACCGTAGTTGTTTTATCCACTTATTTACTGATGGGTATTGGGTTGCTTCCAGCACTTGGCTATTGTATAAGTAACACTGCTATAAACATTGGGGTGCATAGGTTCTTTTAAATTGGCATTTCAGGATTCTTAGGGTATAATCCCAGCAGTGGAATTGCTGGGTCAAAAGGCAGTTCCATTTTTAGTTTTCTGAGGAAATTCCATACTGTTTTCCACAATAGCTGAACCAGTCTGTGTTCCCCTCAACAATGCACTAGGGTTCCCTTTTCTCCACAACCTCACCAGCACGTGTTGTTTGTCTATCTGTTTATGATGGCCATTCTCACTGCTGTGAAGTGGTATCTCATTGTGGTTTTAATTTGCATTTCTCTGATGGCTAGTGATGCTGAGCATCCTTTCATATGTCTCTGGGTCCTCTGTATGTCCTCCTTGGAGAAGTGTCTTTTCAGGTCCTTTGCCCATTTTTTAAAATTGGGTTGTTTGTCTTCCTGGGTGGAGTCATGTGAGTTCTTTATATATTTTGGAGATCAAACCCTTGTCCAAGGTATCATTGGCAAATATATTTTCCCATACAATTGGTTCCCTTTTTATTTTACTGTTGTTTTCGTCAGCCATGCAGAAGTGAAATCTGTGGCATTTATGTACAGTAATAAACTATCAGAAAGAGAAAGTAAGAAAACAATTCCATTTACAATTGCATGAAAAAGAATAAAATGCCTAAGAATAAATATAACCACCAAAAACTAGAAGACATTAATAAAAGAAATTAGAAGAATAAAACATGATAGTCTGTGCTCATAGATTGGGGGAATTAATATTGTTAAAATGTCCATACTACTTAAAGCAATATCTATAAAAATTCCAATGGCATTTTTCAGAGAACTGGAATAATAATTCTAAAATATGTATGGTACCACAAAATATTCTTAATAGTCAAAGCAATTTTGAGAAGGAACAAAGTTGGTAATATCACACTCCCAGATTTCAACCTGTACTACCCAGAAATAATAATCAATACAGTATGGTATTGGCATAAAAACACACACAAAGATCAATAGAACATAATTATGAATGCAAAATATAAACCAACACAGACATGGACAATTAATGTTCAACAAAGACACCAAAAACATACAATGCAAAAAGAGGAGTTTCTTCAATAACTAATGTGAGTAAAACTGGAAAGCTGCATCCGAAAGAATAAAACTATACCACCATTTTACACCATAACACAAATTAACTCTAAATGGATGAAAGACTTGAATGTAAGACCTGAAATCATTCATTTTGTAGAAGAAAATAGAGGCAGTAACCTCTTTGACATCAACTGGTCCTAGAGTGATTTTTTTTTTGTGGATTTGACTCTAAAGGCAAAGGAAACAAAACAAAAAGTAAACAAATAGAACTACATTAAACTAAACAGCTTCTACACAGTGAGGGAAACCATTATCAAAACATAATGTAAACTATAATTGACAAAAATTAAAAAGAGTTGTAACAAATTAATGTTTCTATCATGAGAAAAAACACACTCAATGGGAGAAAATACTTGCAAATTATACATACAACATGGGTATATATTTTGGGTTAATATCCAAAATATATAAAGAACTCATATGACTCAACAACAAAAGGACAAACAACATGACAAAAATGAATGGGCAGAGAATTTGGACAGACATTTTTCAAAGAAGATATACAGATGACCAACAGGCATATGAAAACACTATCAACATCAGTGATTACTAGAAAATCCAAATCAAAAGAGCAATGAGATGTCACATCACACATGCTAGAATGGTTATTATTAAAAAGACAAGGGACACCCGGCTGGTGTAGCTCAGTGGATTGAGCGTGGGCTGGGAACCAGAGGGTCCTGGTTTGATTCCCAGTCGGGGCACATGCCTGGGTTGCAGGCCAGGTCCCCAGTGAGGGCCATGTGAGAGGCAACCATACATTGCTCTTTCTCCCTCCCTTCTCTTCTCTCTGAAAATAAATAAATAAAATCTTAAAAAAAAAAGACAAAAGAGAGGAAAAAAGTTGGCAGTAGAGTAGGAGGATATATTGTGCACTGCCTCCCAGAAACAAATTTAAAATAAAACTAAAGAGAGAATTAGACACCTGAAATAAACTGAAGACTACCTGAAAAAGAGGCTCTTAAACAAGGAAGGGAAAAACCCCCCAGCATGAATGGTAGCAAGGCTGAGGTTATTAGAGGGGCCAGCCCCATTCACAAGGGTGGTGGGCCGAAGTGGCAATGTGGCTGTGGAAGCTTCCACTTGAAAGGAGAGAAGCAGGGAACAAAAACTGGGCTCCCAAACACAGAGTGCCAATACTGGGATCAGCAGACCACTTAGCACCCAGCAGTGAAAAGGAAGAGAGATGAGACCCTCAGGAGACAAAGCCACTATTTTTATTTCTTTTTTAATTCTTAAAAGGGCCAAAGCACAGATCTTGTGTTTACAACCACTCAACCTGGGCTCCAGCAAAGGGAAGGTGGCATGGATTGCAGTCATGCCAAGAGCATCTAGAGAGGGAGGCACTGGGGAGTGCTGTGGGGGAGCGGTTGTAGGGCTCTCTGTCCTGGGGAATAAATGGATTCTGCAGCAGCCATATTGCTTGAGAAAAGCAAGCCCCTCCCAGGGGTAAAGCAATTACCTTACCTTGTAGAATATCACTCGCCCCACCAGCCCTCTGCAATCCTGCTCCCTTCACCCTGCATCTTTTTTTTTCTTTTATGTGGTTTGTTCATTTTTTTGTTTTGTTTTGTGTGTGTTTTTTACTTTTATTCTTTCTTTTCTCCCATTCTATATCTTAACCCCTGCTAAGGAGATAACAACATATGCAGACTCAGGGGATGTCAGAGATGGGCCGTAGGGCAAAGCCATACCACATAATCTCCCAGAAAACAGTCTGGCACTTCCCCTTCATGGGAGAACCATAGAAACGCACTCACAGTTTGCAGCAGACCCAAAACCTAGATTCTGAAAGCCCGAACCAATAGCCTGCTAGAGACCTCACCCTGCTGAGTACAGAGAAATAATCCCAAACAGATTCAGACTAGTGGCTTGGGAATGGGGTAACATATCCACCATCTTCTTTGAAGTCTGAAAATCACCTGCCATGAAAGATCCAGGAGTCTCACACCTCAATCTCACCAGACACCCTCTCAGAAACAGTCAAGTCTATGACTAGCCCAAGGTTGACAGCAGGTTGACAGGCAAAGGCAGACAGAGATAGCTCTGGTGGTCACTTGGGTCATTTGCTGACCCATCCCAGGACCCATTGCTGATAAAATCCAGCTTTACTGAGCAGCTTGGACCAACTAGGCAAAGCCAAGCCTGGAGGAACCAGTTATGACCTGTGGATCACTGGTAGCTCCAAACATGTTGTTGAGGGCCAGACATGGACAGCACTTGACAATGGTATGCACCAGCTTTGGACACATCACAGCAGTATCCCAAGGGAGAAACCAGCACACAAGCGCTAAACTCTTCTGAGGTGAATTCCACTTTGGGGTTTGTTTGTTTTTTTTTTCATTATTTTCATAACCTTTTCATTATTTTTTCCTTTTTCTTCTATTTTTATTTCTCTATTTTTCTGTCATATATCTACTTTAATCTTAGCATGAGTTACCCCATCATACCCTTATTCTTTACTTTTATTATTTTTATTATTCTTTCTCTTTCTTTGTCATTTTTTCCTGTTTTCCCCTTATAATTCATTATTCCTATTAGTACTCCCCCTTTTCTCCTCCCATAATCACTTTTCTGTCCTTTGGTCTTCACTTACTCTTTTTCTTTTATTTTCCCTTTCCCATAATAATCCATTTTTCTTTCCATTCTTATTATTCTCTGATCTTTTGGCATTGAAATTGCTGTCTGGTTGGAGGGTTTTGCTTGTTTTGATTTCATTTTGTGTGCTGTTTTGCTTTGTTCTGCTGGCAACTGTACAACAGTGTACAAAATGTGGTGGGGGTTGAGCTTCTCAGTTAGCCATCCAAAGGGAGAACCCACCAAGGTACAGGTCAAAAATAATTAGGACCCAAACAAAACAAAAGAACTCACAAAATCCAACCAAATGGCATTCCTAGAGAATACAGATCAGGAGATCAAGGAGTCTGCACCACTGGGTACCACAGAACTCCTACCACATAAAGCTATATCACAAGACAGGGAGTTAAAGAATATCTATCTAAAACACAGAAACAAACAATAAAGGACAGCTAAAATGAGGAGATGAAGAAACAACCTCCAAATGATAGAAAGGAGGAATCCCCAGAGAAAGAGCTATATGAAATCGAGCCAAGCAAATGATCAGACATTGAGTTCAAAGTAATAGTTATAAGGATGCTCAAGAAACTTCAAGAGAATTATTAGCATGAAAAGGGACATAGAAACACTGAATAAGAACCAGTTGGAAATGAAGAATGCAATATCTGAAATGAAGAATACACTAGAAAGAAATAAGAGCAGGCTAGATGAAGCAGAGGATTGAACCAGAGAGTTGGAGACAAGGTAGAAAACACACCCAGTCAGAGTAACAAAATGAAAAAAAGACTTAAGAATGAGGATAGTTGAAGGGAGCTTTGAGACAGCATGAAAAAACAATATTTGCATCACAGGGATACCAGAAGGAGGAGGAAACAAAGGATAGAAAACCATTTTGAAGAAATAATGACATAAAAATTCCCTAACTTGGTGAAGGAAAAAGTCATGCAAGTTCAGGAAGCACAGAGAGTCCCATCAAGAGGAACCCAAAGAGGCCTACATCAAGACACATCACAATGAAAATGCCAAACTTTAAAGAAAAAGAGGGAATTTTAAGGGCAGCAAGAGAGAAACACTTAGTTACCTGCAAGGGAGCTCTGATAAGGCTGTCAGCTGATTTCTCAACAGAAACAATACAGGCCAGAAGGGATTAGTGTGTAATATTCCAAATAATGAAAAGCAAGGACCTATAACCAATACTACTTGATCAAGTAAAACTCTCATTTAAAATGGAA
Source organism: Micronycteris hirsuta (assembly GCA_004026765.1). NCBI lineage: Eukaryota > Metazoa > Chordata > Mammalia > Chiroptera > Phyllostomidae > Micronycteris > Micronycteris hirsuta. Next base: position 5,560 of record PVJI01006299.1, on the reverse strand, counting down.
GGCGAAATAAAGAGCTTTCTAGACAAAAAAAAAAAAAAAAAAAAAAAAAAAAAAAAAAAAAAAAGCAAACAAACCCAAAAACAAAAATCAAGGCTGAAGGCGTACATTTCCACCAAACTAGCAATGTAAGAGATGCTAACAGGACTGCTTTAAGAAGAAACAGAGAGAAACACAGGTACAAAGAGAAAATGGCCATGAATAAGTACCTATCAATAATAACCTTAAATGTAAATGGATTAAAGTTTCTAATAAAAAGACATAGGGTAGCTGAATGGATAAGAAAACACAACCTGCATATATGCTGTCTACAAGAAACCCATCAGAGAACAAAAGAATTACGTAGTCTGAAAGTGAAGGGATGGAAAAAAATATTCCATGCAAATAGAGACCCCCCCAAAAAAAGCTGGGGTAGCAATACTTCTGTCAGACAAAATAAGCTTCAAAACAGAGGCCATAATAAGAGACAAAGAGGGACACTGTATAATAGTTAAGGATTCAGTCTAACAATAGGAAATAACCCTCATAAACATATATGCACCAAATATAGGAGCACCTAAATATATGAAGAAAATCTTGAAGGACTTTAAGAAAGAGAACCACAACAATGGAGTCATTGTGGGGGATCTGACCTCCCCACTGTCAACAATGGGCAGATCTTCCAGGCAAAAAATCAACAAAGATATAGCAGCATTAAATGACACACTAGATCAAATGGATTTATTGATATGTATAGGCATTTCACTGCAAAAAAGTAAAATATATATTCTTCTAAAATGCACATGGATCATTCTCAAGGATAGACCACTTATAGGACACAAAATAAGCCTTAAAAATTCAAGAAAATTGAAATCATATCAAGGATTTTCTCAGGTCACAATGGCCTGAAACTAGAAATCAACCTCAAGAAAAAAACACCCAAAATATTCAAATACATGGAAGCTAAATAACATGTTATTAAATAATGAATGGGCCAACACCAAGATCAAGATAGAAATAAAAAAATCTGGAAACAAATGACAATGAATGCACAACAGCCCAAAGCCTATGGGACACAGCAAAAGCAGTCCTTAGAGGGAAGTTCATAGCATTACAGGCCTACTGGAAGAAGATAGAAACATTTCAAATAAACAACCTAACCTTACACCAAAAGGAACTAGAAGGATAACAACAAACAAAGACCAGAATGAGGAGAAGGAAGGCAATAATCAGGATCAGAGCAGAAATAAATGACATAGAGATTAAGAAAACAATTCAAAAGATCAACGAACGCAGGAACTGGTTCTTTTAAAAGATAAACAAAATTGACAAACATTTAATTTGACCTATTGAGAAAAAGAGAGAGGACCCAAAAAGAAAAAAAATCAGAAGTAACAACTGTTGCCACAGAAATACAAAGGATTATAAGAAATTACTATGAACAACTATATGCCAAGAAATTGGACAACCTAGATGAAATGGATAAATTTCTAGAAAAATACAATCTTCCAAAACTGAATCAGGAAGAATCAGAAAACCTGAGTAGACTGAAAACAACTAGTGAAATTGAAGCAGTAATCAAAAAAGTCCTGGCACACAAACCCTGTACCAGATGGGTTCACAGGTGAATTTTACCAATCATTCAAAGAATAACTAACAGCTATCCTTATCAAATTATTCAAAAAAAACTTAAGAAAGAAGACTTCCAAACATATTCATGAGGCCAGTATTATCCTAATTCCAAAATCAGGTAAAGACACAACAAAGAAAAAAATTACAGGTCAATATCTCTGATGAGGATTGGAAGAATAACATCATCAAAATGTCCATACCTGTCACACCAATCAGAATGGCTATCATTAATTAATCAATGAACAAAAAGTCCTGGTGAAGTTGTGGAGAAAAGGGAACCCTAGTACACTGGTGCAGCCACTGTGGAAAACAGTATGGAATTTCCTCAAAAAAAAACTGAGACAACTGTACTCGAACAACAATTAACAAAATATTTTTTTAAATCAAAAAATAAAAATAAAAAAAACTAAAAATGGGACTGCCTTTTGACCAGGTGATTCCACTGCCAAGAATATACCCAAAGAATCCTGAAACACCAATTCAAAAGAATCTATGCACCCTGATGTTCATCACAGTGTTATTTACAATAGCCCAGTATAGAAGCAACCCAGGTGCCCATCAGTAAATGAGTGGATCCAAAAACCATGGTACATTTACACAATGGAATACTATGCAGCAAAAAGAAAGAAGGAGCTCCTACCCTTCATGACAGCAGGGATGGAAATGGAAAGTATTATGCAAAGTGAAATAAGCCAGGCAGTGAAAGACAAATACTATATGGTGTCACCTGTAAGTGAAACCTAATCAACAAAACAAACAAATGAGCAAAATAAAAGAGAATTGGAAATAAAGAACAAACTGACAGTGATCAGAGGGGAGAAGGAAGAGAGAAAATGGGGGAAAGAAGGGGAAGGGTAGTCAAGGAACATGTTTAAAGGACCCATGGGCAAAGCCAAAGGGGGCTAGGATTGAGGGTAGGATGTGGGGGTGGGTGGGGTGGGGGGAAATAGAGACGACTGTACTTGAACAACAATAAAAAAAATAAAAATAAAGGGAAAAATCTACTTCATCTGATATTAATATACTGAATCTTGCTTTTTTAAAAAAAACAATGTTTGAACCTGCTCTCTGGGTGGAGATATGTGTAACACACCAACTTACTGTGACCTAGGAAAGGTTGCCAAGGATGTCTTCAACAAAGGATATGGGTTTGGCATGGTCAAAATAGACCTGAGAACCAAGTCATGTAGTGGAGTGGAATTTTCTACTTCTGGTCATGCTTATACTGATACAGGGAAAGCTTCAGGCAACCTAGAGACCAAATATAAGGTCTGTAACTATGGACTTACCTTCACCCAAAAATGGAACACAGACAATACTCTTGGAACAGAAATCTCTTGGGAGAATAAGTTGGCCGAAGGGTTGAAACTTTCTCTTGATACCATATTTGTACTGAACACAGGAAAGAAGAGTGGGAAATTGAAGGCCTCCTATAAACAGGATTGTTTCAGTCTTAGCAGTAATGTTGATATAGATTTTTCTGGCCCAACCATCTATGGTTGGGCTGTATTAGCCTTTGAAGGTTGGCTTGCTGGCTATCAGATGAGTTTTGACACAGCCAAATCCAAACTGTCACAGAAAAATTTCGCCCTGGGCTACAAGGCTGCAGACTTCCAGCTGCACACTCATGTGAATGATGGCACTGAATTTGGAGGGTCTATCTACCAGAAGGTTAATGAGAAGATTGAAACATCAATAAACCTTGCCTGGACAGCTGGCAGTAACAACACCCATTTCGGCATCACTGCTAAATACAAGTTGGATTGTAGACCTTCTCTCTCTGCTAAAGTAAATAATGCCAGCCTGATTGGATTGGGTTATACTCAGACTCTTTGACCAGGAGTCAAACTGACCCTACCAGCTTTAATCGATGGAAAGAACTTCAATGCAGGAGGTCACAAGGTTGGGTTGGGATTTGAACTAGAAGCTTAATGAGGTTTTGAATAAAGCATTAGATTTCTCCCTGGAGATGAAGAGAAATGAACCCACTATGTTTTGGCCTTAAAATTCTTCTCTGAAATTTCAAAAGTGTGAACATTTTATTCTTCCAAAGAATTGTAATCCTCCCGCACACTGAAGTCTAGAGATCAGGAGTCCACCCTAAGGGAGGTGCTGGAAGGCATGCCTGGAAGTTGTCATACCTGTGCCACATTTCAGTTCAGTTCCACAGTATTGTTTTAAAGGCGGTCCTCAGCGACAGTGTAGTCATGTTGTAAAGGAAATACCCGAACCTCCAGTTTGTATATCACGTCCTGCATGTCCCACACTACTTTTTCATGACCTTTTAATATATTGATCTCTGTGCTGTAGTGGAGTCTTTGGTTTTGCATCAGAACAAAATGAAATAAACCCATCACATTTGAAAATTAAAAAAAAATAAAAAAATAATGTTTGCGTGGATATCTTTCTCCATCTTCTTATTTCTTGCACACAACAACATATCAATGGGTCATGTTTTTTAATTCACTGGGCCAGTATCTGTATTTTAATTGGTACATTTAGAGTATTTTCAGTTAAGATAATTATCTATATGTTAGGCTTTAAGTCTGCTTTGTTTTCTGTTTATTTCCTCTGAATTTTATTCCTCTCTTTTATTTTTATTGCCTTCCTCTTGGATATTTTTCATATTTCATTTTGACTTAGTTATAATTTTTAGTATATCATTTAAAATAGTTTTATTAGTGGTTTTTCTAGTTATCATAATATACATGCATAATTTATCAAGTATACTGCTATGAACATTTTACCACTTCAAGTGAAGTGTGGTAACCTTACTTCCATTTAGTTCATTTTATCTTCCCCACTTTTAAAATATAATGGTCTTTAATATTTCTTCTACGTACTTTTAGTACCACATCAGATGATGTTATAATTTTTTAAATTACTTTATTGTTCTTCAATTACAGTTGTCTGCATTTTCTCCCCTCCCCTCCCCCCAACCCCATCCAAACCCACCTCCCTCTCTTGTTGGTGTTATAATTTTTGCTTCAACCATTAAATGTGATTAAGAAACTCATGTCTACTATGTTTACCTATTTTGTCATTCATCTTTCCTTTATGAAGGACAAAACTTCTGTTATTATTTACTTTCTGTCTTGATAAGTATACTAGTGACAAATTCCATTATTTTTCTTCATCTGAGAATATTTTATTCCCCCTTTATTCTTGAATGATAGTTTTATCAGATATAAATTACACAATCGACAGGTTTTTTTTTCTTTCAACACTTGAAAATGTGTCACTGTTATATGGCCTCCATGTTTCAGATAAGAAATCCACTGTCACTGATATTGATATTACTTCAAAGCTTTCTCTCTGGTTGTTTTAAAGATTTTTTCCTTGTCTTTAGGGTTAAGGTTTTGACTACGATGTGTCTTGGCATGGAGTTGTTTGGGTTTATGCAAATTTTGGGTTTTCTCAGCTTCTTAAATCTTTATGTTTATGCCTTTTGTTAAATATAGGAATTTGGCAGTCATTAATTCCAGGATGTTTTCAGTCTCTTCTGCTGACCCCCTTTCTTTCTGGGATTCTGATTATATGGATTTTAGCTCTTCATTATTGTCTTATCTCACACTTCTTTGAATCTCTGTCTTTTTCTTTTCAGTCTATTTTCTTTCCATTTTTAAGACTAGGTAAATTCTATTGATGCCTTCTTCTGTCATCTTCACTGTACTATCAAGAGTGTTCTGTTCTATAATTTCCATTTGTTCTATTTTATAAGTTACATATCTGCTGAGCTTTGCTATTTTAGTTTGTTTACAGAAAATTCATAATTAATTGTTGGAACATTTTTGTGATAACTACTTTAATATTCTTTCAATTAAAACTGATTCATACATTATTGGCACTTTTAGATTGCCTTTCCTTATTGAATTCATAGTTCTCGATATGACAAAATTTTTCGTATTGTATCCTGGGTATTTTGGATATAATGAGATTCCAGAGCCCTTTT
>PVJI01006298.1:0-87257 GCA_004026765.1 Micronycteris hirsuta | reverse complement strand
TTTACAAATGTCTCTGAGGTTCCTGAGTCCCTCCTCATTTTTTTGAATTCTTGTTTCTTCCTTCTGGTCCACCCCATTGGTTTGAGTCCCAGCTTCCTTATTTTCTCTATTGGTTCCCTGTAAATCTTCCTCCATTATCTTTATTGTATTCTTCATTTGTTCAATTATTTGTGTCCACCTTTCTTCCAGTTTTGTGAGCATCCTGATTACCAGTGTTTTAAACTGGGCATTTGTTAATTTGGCTATCTCTTCGTCCGTTAGTTGTAATTTGTTCTGATCTTTTGTTTTGGCCATTTTCATTCTTTTTTATCTCGGAGCACCTGTCGGAGTCTTAGGTGTTTGTTGGTGCCTGGCAACCTGGGTTTTTTTTTTTTGACATTTCCTCTGGGGGCGGGGCCTGAAGGGAGCAATGGCGTCTGCTGTTCATTGCCGCTCCCTATCACCCTCTGCTCCCCAGTTCCCCACTGCCTTTTCCGCCAGTCTCGGCCCTGCTGGTTCCCACTGGCCTCTCCAGTTACGCCACTGGCCTCTCCAGTTACGCCGCTGGCCTGCGAGGTTCACCTGTTGCTTGGGGTCGTGCTTTGGTTAGGCGTTCGCGGGGTGAGTTCCTCTGGGCAAACTGCCTCTCACTCCGCTCCTCCACTCAGTTCTGCCCCGCTTACCGGCCTGGATGTACGTCCTCCCCAACTTCCTGGGTGTCGGACTTCCCTTCAGTTCGATTCTGTCCGTTCTGGTTGTTTATTTTTCGCTATTGAGTTTGTTGTTTAAACTCTTTGGTTGTGAGCTGCGGTGCAGTGCGTCCACCTACGCTGCCATCTTGGTGGAAGTCAGCAGTTCTCTAAATGGGGTCCCATCAGCATACAGATGTTATATTGCAATCGTATCTTTAAAAAAATAACCTTTGATGCCACATCTACTTCTAGCTATTGTCCCAGTTCTCTGTTCAGTGTACAGCAAAACTGCTCTAAAGTAGTTTCTACTTCTTCCATTCTTTTTTTTAAAGATTTTATTTATTTTTTAGAGAAAAGGGACGGGAGGAGGAGAGTGGGAAAGAAACATCAATATGCAAGAGATATATTGTCAGTTGCCTCCCACACCACCCCGCCCTGCAACTGGGGAGCTGGCCCGCAACCAGTGTCCTTTCCATTCGCAGCCTGGCACTCAGTCCACTGAGCCACACCAGCCAGGGCCTTCTATTCTTTCTAAACCTATTCCCATACAGTTGTCCTCTCCACCACGTCACTGGAACACTTCCTGTTGAGGTAACAATGACCTCCATATTGCCTAGTCAAACCCTCAGATCTCCATTCACTGTTATCTCCCAAGATAAATTTTACATATTGGGGCATTCCCCCTTTTGGGGGGGGGCAGTATCTTGTGTTTTCTTCTTCCTTTCTTTTAATTTTCATTCCCTTTTAAAACAAATTCTTCACTTGGCTTCAGGCATCACAATCTTCTAATTCCTCCTACTTTACTAATCATTCCTTGTTGATCTCATTTGTTTATTCCATTCATTCTTCTGACTTCTAAATGTTGGAGTTCTGGGAGCTTAGTTCTTGGGTTTCTTTTCTAATTATACTTTATCTTATCTGGTCTCATGATTTTAAATAATGTATTTGTGTCAATATTGGATATTGTTTAAATTGATTATATTCAAATTTGGCTTCTCCCTTGAACTCTAGACCTAGTACTGAATTGCCTCACAGCAGCTGATTTTCCCCAGAATAGTCCCTTCACTTCCTTCAGGGCTGTGGCCGAACATCTTATCAGAGACTTCCCTGACTAACCTACCTAACAGAACCCCTTGTCCGAGCACACCCTCTCCCCTGTTTTATTTATTTGTAAAAAAATGATTTATCCATTGATTTGAGAGACAGGAGGAAAGAGAACGAGATTTATTTGTTGTTCCATTTACTTTTGTATTCATTGGTTGCTTCTTGTATGTACCCTGACTGGGGATCAAACCCACAACCTTGGCATGTCAGGATGGCACTCTAACCAATGGGGCTACCTGGCCAGGGCCTTACTTTTTTTAATAACATTTATAACCTGGCATGTTTTATACATATAGATACATATATAAATATTTACATATATGTATATATACTATATAACATACATAAATGTTATAAAGATATATTTACAAGTATAAATATATGTGCATATATTTATAATTTATAAATATTTGTCTATATATAAACCTGTAATGTGTAACATATATATTTAAACTATTTACTATATATATGTATAAATATGTACACATATTTATGCATGGTTTTTGGTCTGTTTTCCCCTACTAGATTTACTAGAATCTAAGCTCCATGAAGGCAGGCTCTTAGTGCCTAGAATAGTCCCTAAACTTTAATAGGCACTGAATGGCTACATAATGGCATTCCAGACAGTGTGCTTGATTTCAAGATATTCATCCTATCTGAGAATTTTAGCAATAACAAGAAAACAAAAGGCCTAACAACCTGCCACAGTAAGGAACATTAGTCTAGTATGTACATTTTACATGTTAAAAAGTTTACTCCACTTGCCACAAATTGATCACCTACAGTGAAGGGGAAAATGGTTTGTATAGTTTATGTGGAGAAAAAACTAGTACATTCAAATTCTGTTGCATTATTTGCTTCAAAATCTTGTATAGTCCCTCAATTTTTGCTGTTACAGAGGTAGTGAACAAAATCAGTTTTTCTTCTTGCTTGTTCTGTTACCCAATAACAAATTTGGGGGTATCCGAAAGAGTTTCATAAGGCTGCAGAGTTTGCGCTGTTTCCTCACATCAAGCCATTTTTTTAAATAGAAGATCACACTTTTCTGATCCCTTAGTGACTCACAGGATTATTCTTTCTAATTGACGTTAATACCCTGAACCTAAAACCAAAAGGGAAAAATAGGCACAGTGACAGTAACAGCTTTTTGGTAAAAGCAACATCCTCTTTGGATTTCTTTTGGTTAGGGAAAACAGGTAGTAATGTAGGTCTTCTGTAAAAGTGAAGTGGTGTAATACAAACTTTCAGAAAGTGGAGGACACTCTTCATTTTACACCATTTTGGCTTATGAAAGGTTTCATAGGACAGTACTCTACTCTTGGATAGCAGGGGAAGCCTGTGTCAAACTAATTGCATTTATGAAACTATATCACATTCTCTCACATTTTTGTATTTATATACATTTTGTTTCTTCTGCTTGGACTGACCTTTCCTTTGATTTTTGGCTTTACCTTCTCCAGGGTGCTGCTTCTGATCAGCTTGGTCTCGTCTTTTAAATTTTTTTTTTTAAGAGAGAGAGAGAAAGATAAAGAGAGAAAGAGAGGCCCTGGCTGGTGTGGCTCAGTGGATTGTATTGAGCACTGGCCTGTGAACCCAAAGGTCGATGATTTGATTCCCAGTCAGTGCACATGCCTGGGTTGCAGGGTAGGTCCCCAGTTGGGGGTGTGTGGGAGGCAACGACACATTGATATTTTTTTCTCTTTCTCCCTCCATTCCCCTCTGATACATTGATACATTCATTGGTTGATTCTTATATGTGCCCTGAGCAGGGATCAAACCCTCAATCTTGGTGTATCAGGATGATGCTCCAACCAACTGGGCTAGTTTGCCAGGGCTCCTTGGTCTCATTTTAAACCATTCTGTTTCTATGTCTAAAAGACATTTTGTATACTTTACATTTCATAAATTATCACATATTATTAATTTGCTAATCTATTATTCACTGAAACAATGATTGTCTTTTATTTTTGTTACATTTGCATAGTGTAGTGTCTGCCATAAGTAGTTATTTAATAACTGTTTGCTGAATGAATGAATAACAAGTCCTCTCTTTCACAAGCCTGGCAGAGGGAACTAACATTTCCCCAGGTTTGAAGCCATTACTTGAAATAACACAAAGGTGGGAAAACTGGTCAGAGTCTTTATTTTAATCCTTTTCTCAGAGCTCTTGTGTTCCTTTGTCTTGACAAATATACTCAATATACAATTGAGATCATGAAAGTTTTTTGATGCATGGGGCATACATGTAATAAATAAAGCAAGGATGTACAAAAATGCTTCTACTTTTTATGCTGCTTTAATGAACACATTTGTATTGAAGAGTCAATGTCAGTCCTGGCTGGTGGCTCAGTTGGGTGGAGTGTTTTCCTGTACACCGAAAAAAGGTTGTGGGTTCTATCCCTGGTTGAAGCACGTATGGGAAGTGGTCAATTAATATTTCTCTCTTACACTGATGTCTCTCTCTGTCTCTCCCCTCTCCCTCCCTCTATAAAATCGGTAAAATATATCCTTGGTTGAGGATTTTTAAAGAAAGTCAGTATCACTCAGTTATCAGGTGAAATGCTTCATTTCTTAAAGGTAGTCTTTATATTAAAATATTTTTATATTTCAAATTAGGAATTCTAGCCTTAGTCTTAAAACTCATTTTTTCCTGAGTTTATTTTCTCTTAAATATACAAAGAAATACATTTTCATAGAGTGTGCTGAAAATTAGGGAAATCAAGGGTTCTGCTTTTGTCAAGTGCAGTGTTTAGACTGTTATTTTGATAAAATCCAGTAGCTCTGATATGGCTTGAAAATTCTTGCCCCTTCGGAGTATAATTGCAGGGAAAAAACTGTGGTATAGGTAAAAATTCACCATAAGCACTTGAACTGGTTTTATACATAATCATCTTAGGCTGGGATAGTGAGGTTGCTGTACGGAGTGTCTTTGGATCCAACACACAGGAAAACACAGGATTGCCAGGGTTCACACAAGTAGGCAGTTGTTCAGGCTTCATTTCTGTGTCTGAATTTGAAGCTGAAGTACTTTTCTTATCCTAAAATGTAAACACATCAAATCATTCTCAATTATAAAGTTCTGGGAAAAAAAAAACCAACCCCAAAACTATTCAACTTAGTCCCAATCCTATTTTATACCACTTACAAAAATTAACTTGAAATGAAAACTTAAATGTAAGACCTGAAACTGCAAAACTTCTACTACAAAAACAGGGAAAAATCTCCTTCATATTAGTCTTGGCAACAATTTTTTGGAGATGACCCTAAAGTACAAGCAAAAAATGCAAAAATAAACAAGTGGGACTACATCAAACCAAAAAGTTTCCGCACAGCAAAACAACAAAACCATCAACAGAATGAGACAATCTATAGAATGGGAGAAAATGTCTGTAAACCATACATGTGATGAAGGGTTAATATGAAAAATATTAAAAATATATGAGGAACTCAAAAGCAAGCAAACAAAAAAAAATCTGATTTAAAAATTGGCCAGAAGACCTGAATAGACATTTTTCCAAAGAAGATACACATTGGCCAAGCAGCACATGAAAAGGTGTTCAACATATGTGGGACTAATGAACACACTGAACTAACAAGCAAAATGGAGACAGACTCATAGACAGAGAGCAGGCTGACAGCTCCAGGGCGGGAGAGGGGTGGGGTGTACGATGGGTCGAGCAAAAAAACAGAACTCATGGACACAGACAACAGTGTGGTGACTATGGTGCAAGGGAGGAGGTGGGTGGAGGTGGAAGAGGATCCGGGGAAGATAAGTAGTAATGGAAAAAATATAATAAAAAATTAACTATTAAAAAACATGTATCACCTGGCTGGTGTAGCTCAGTGGATTGAGCGTGGGCTGGGAACCAGAGGGTCCTGGTTCGATTCCCAGTTGGGGTACATGCCTGGGTTGCGGGCCAGGTACCCAGTGAGGGCCATGTGAGAGGCAACCATACATTGCTCTTTCTCTCTCCCTTCTCCACTCTTTGAAAATAAAGAAGTAAAATCTTAAAAAAACAAACAAACATGTATCTACAACAAGGTCTGTCCAGAAAGTATCAAGCCACACAATGTGGAAAAATAGAGAAATTTATTGAAGAAGATACAAGATACAAGAAACACTGTACACAGGACAATGATGCCTCAGTCCCCTTCAAAGTAGGCACCTTGGGACCTCACACTGCTCTCCCAATTACCATCAGCTGCCCCATCATATCTTCCTGAATCTCATTGATGTTCTAAAATCTCTTCCCTTTCAAAGGTGATTCTAGTTTTGAAAAAAGCCAAAAGTTGCAGGGTGCCAAATCTGGGCTGTAGGGGCGCTGAGTCACCTGGGTGATTTGATGTTTTGCCAAAACCTGTGCACATGATATCAAGCATGAGCTGTGATGCATGAGCGGGCATATCATGATGAAGCTGCCAATCACCAGTTGCCCATAGCTGCAGCCTTCTGAATCACCCAAATAGTTTCCATGGAGAAATGTTCACACTTAATGCAAAATCCGGTGCAGATTCATTGCTCTACTTGCTGTTTTTGAATGTGACAGCCACACAGTACACATGCTCACTCAGTGGTATCTACAGCCACCACTGACTAATACAGTGAAGTCATTGTTCACACATGCGCATTCCAGTCCACTCTCCTTGGCTGCCAGGTTACATCGATGTTGCACAAACCATTCTCGTTATATTAACAATGGTTGGACTTTTTCTGGATAGACCTGGTGTTTGAACCAGAATAAAGTTGTAACAAATAAGTTTAAATACACACATACACAATGAACAACAACATAAGAAAAACCACAATGAGATATTATCTCACACCTGTTAGAAATTGCTATTATCAGAAAATCCAGAGATAACCAGTGCTGGCAAAGATGCAAAGGAAGGGGAACCCTTGTGCACTGTTAGAATGTAAAGTGGTACAGCCACTGTGGAAAATAGTATGGAGGTTCCTCAAAATATTAAAAATATAACTACCATATGATTCAGCAATCCCAATCCTGGATATGTATCCAAAAAAAAAAAATTGGGGGAAGGAAAATTTTTCCTCTATCCTAGGTTCTTTTTGGCTAGTCTAATAATCAAATTGATATGAGACAGGTTAGCAGTAGAAAAACAAAAGTTTAACAAAGTTTAAAAGCTTGTGTACCTCATATATATGGGAGAGACCCAAGAAAATTGAGCAAGTCTGAAACGGCTGAAGCCACTACCTTAAATCACATCACCAGCTAAAGACAAAATATGCTGTGGGTGGACAGTCAGTTCTGGGAGCGGAAATGACCAGGAAAGCACAGCAACCGAGTGTAAGGTGGTTTAGCAGATTTAAGTCCTTAACTTCTCCATTAATAGTTGTTTCCAGAGATCAGGTCATCCCCTCTTCCTCCTAAGGTGAGGGAGTCACTTTTACAGGGGGAGATTTCCCTTACACAGTTACAAGTAAAAAAAGCTCTTATGAAAGGGTAACTTCTCAGTTTTTAGAGCTTTTCCTATGTCGGCAGCTTTCTTAAGAATAACCAGCCTAAAGTAGTCCTTATGCCAAAGAGAAATATTTTGGGATGGCAAATTTTGTTTCCTTATAGAAATCACTATCTCAAAGACACGTCTGCACTCCCCTGTTCATCACAGCATTAGTTGCAATAGCCAAGCCACAGAAACCACCTGTGTCCATGGAAGGATGAGCAGGTAAAGAAAATGTGGTATCTATACATAATAAACAGAGAAAGGCAAATACTGTACGACCATACAAATTATTTGGAATCTAAAAAAAAAGCCAAACTTATTAAGGATGCGTTGAAATGGTGGTTGCCAGGGGCTGGGAAGAACTGGGGGAAATGAAGAGATGTTAGTCAAGGGGTGCACATGTCCAGTTGTAAGTGCAGGGGATCTACGTACAGGCTGGTGACCACAGCTAACAATACTGTACTACCAGTATACACTCGGAAGTTGCTGAGAGTAGATCTTAAATATTCTCACCACATACACACAAATTATAATTATGTGAGGTGATGAAGGTGTTAACCTATTTTAGAAACCGTTTCACAATATATTCATATATCAAATCGTCATCTTACATACCTTAAACTTACACAGCGTTACATGTATGTTATATCTCAATAAAGCTGGAAAAACAAAACAAAAAATGTAGCCCTAGCCACTCCACTTTTTTGGGAATCCTGTCCTCTTGAGGGCATTTGAGAGTAATGGTGGGCATCCCTTCTCAGCCTTTTGGCTAAGATCAAGTGTAGAGTAATGGTGGTTAAGCGCTATGAAGGAAAAAGAAAACCCCAAGATATTTATGAAAATACATAGGAAGTCCTAACCTACTGTGGAGGGCTAAGGAAGGCCATTCTAGTGAAGTGTCATTGAATCGAAGAGTGTAAGACAAGGAAGGAAAAGACAGAGGTGGGAACAAAGAAAAAGTGTGGCCCAAGTCGAGTAAGTTGACATGAGAATAGAGGGGTAGATGTCAGACTCTGCAGGGTGTTGTTGGCTATGTTAAAAATTTGGATCCTTATAGTAAAAGCAAAGGAAAGCTATTTAAGGGTCTTATGGAGGAGCATGCCATGATGTCACAAGGTTTAGTATGATTATTTTGGCTGCTGTCAGGGCCTTGAATGGACGTGGAAAGGAGCTACGGCAGGCTAGGTGATACTCAGGCTGCTGGTGCCGAGATCATACTTTGAGTTACAGTCAGTCCTCACTAAAGGTTGGTTGATAGAGTCTTGGAATTTGGGTGAAACCAATTTTACCACAGGCTAACTGATATAAACAAGAGTTAAGTTTGTAGGGCATTTCATGAATGTTATCACAAGGAACTGCTGTACTGGCTTATACCTTTGTTATAAAAGATGTGGCTAAGTGGTGGTCAGGAGTTAAAAAGGCCTTTGGGAGGAGTTAGAACGTGCTGGGACATGGAGGACCTAAGCCACTGCCTGTGCTGGAACAAAGAAGGTATGTGTCACCTGCTAATCACCTGACCATGAGATTCCCCATTATCAGAAGCAACTGAGGTATAGCCACAGGTATCCCGCTGGAAACCGGTTGAATCCTCACTGCCCCTCCTCTCTCCCTGGGCTTTTTTCCCAGAACAAGGCCCATAAATCTCCTGGACTTTCTGTCACTGAACCAGCCATCCCCAATCAAAGGACATTATCTGGCAAATACTTGTACCCAGGACACCTGGGGCAGATCAGTAGGGTGATCCACCCTCCCCTGGGGTCGGCTATGTACCCTTAAAAACACTTCTACCCTTTCCCTTGCAGGTGTAGTCTGCTCAGACTCAGGCTGCCTGATCTCAGCCTCGAATAAAAGCCCTAATTGGACCTTTTTGGCTCCTGGTCCCTTCTTAGCCACCTCGGCTACCTAACAGGAGGCAGGTTAAGGAGTATGGGTAACAGGAGAGAGGGAGGGTCATAATGATTCCTACATGGATTATACAAAAGCACATTAAGCAAACTGTTTGTATTCCTCCTGCTGTAAGGGTTATAAAAGCACATATTAAGTGTTACTAGTGCTGGGCTCTGATGCTGATGCTCATAATAGCTGTGTGACTTTGATGAAATTGTTTTACAAGGTTTCAAGTTCCTTGTCTATGAATATAAATCAAAGGAGATGGATTAGATAGTACTGTATCCTAATTTGAGGACTCCCTTATCAGGGCTCTTCAAATACAGCAATAGGAACTGATTTTCTTTCTTTCTTTTTTTTTTTTTTAAGAGAGGGGAAGGGAGAGAGAAAGGGAAACATCAATGTGTAGTTGCCTCTCACTCACCCCCCAGTGGGTCCTAGCCTGCAACTCAGGCATGTGCCCTGACTGGGAATCAACTGGCGACCCTTTGGTTCGCAGGCCAGCTCTCAATCCACTGAGCCAAACCAGCCAGGGCAGAACTGATGTTCAATTATTAAAAAAGCATAAAGGAAGGTGTGCATTAATAAATGAACTCTGTGGGGGTCCATGTAGGCAAAAAATTTTGGAAGTTAAAAAAATGTCTAAGTTTCCTCCACAAGGGAAAGCTTCTTAGGTTGAAGGTGGCTACCCAGTGATTTGCGGGAAAAAGTACCAACTCTAATTTATGGACACCCAGTCAGGTTGCCCAGGGCAACCTCAGGCACAGAGGACTCCCTTTCATCAAATCACCCTCTACTACTGGCTTTAGAATTCTGATCAGCTTTGGCACAAAATGTAATACAGAAAACCAAGTCTAATCAAAATAGACAATAAATTAGCTGATAAAACTTTGTTGGTATAATTTGTACCACACAATCTGAAGTTAGTGTCTACCTAAATCTTTTAGATCTCCAGGAAAATTCACAAATGTTTATAGACTTAGAAACAAAATACCCATTGCTTTTACTTTATGTCAGAGGCCCTCACTACAGCTTTCTTATTTGGGTTTCACCCTCTTCAAATCCGATATACTTTTTAATTTTCTTTTTCCTTTTTACTGAATTTATTGAGGTGACACTGGTACCAAAATTATATAGGTTTCAGGCATGCAATTGTATAACATATTCATATCTGGTATTCTTAAATGTGGAGTTCAAACTAGATACAATTGAAAACAAAATAGCCTCATTCAAAAAATAATAAAAGGGTTATTTTAAGTTAACTGCCATTTATGTATGGGGTCAGCAACTGTTTTGTACTTAAGGATAAAAAGGTAAATTAAAATTGTAAATAATTCTTTTAAAATTGACTGTGTCTTAGAATTGGCCATGAAAGTGCCTTGAAAAGAATAAAAATCTATAAATAGATGGTATTAGCTTTCTTACTAAATTAATTTTTTAAGGCTCTCCTAGTATTAGAGAAAGCCTGTGACTTTTCAACGTTCTTTGGTATAATCACATATATTTTTAAAAAATAATAAAAGCAAGCCATTGAAATAATAAAATATCCCTTAGAGAAGCTATAATTATAAAGTTAATTTTTTTTTCTTTTTAGATGTGTCACAGATGACATATCACAGTTAAATATAGTAACCTCCAAAGCAAAAGATCCGAAAGTCTAATTTTGAGGCATTTTTTAATTTCAGCTGAGGTCCGCCATCTTCCTTGATAAATATTTTAAAATATTTTTAAATATTTTTTTGCCACTATTGAGGGACGGACAGTTAAACCTTAGCTTTCTAGTTCCCATCAACAGTGAGTATAAGTGCACCATATCCTTTGATAGCTCTTATCTTTTGAACAAGGTACGATGTAAACAAATGTAAAATTTACAAGGTACGTTTTCAAAGCCATCACCTCACAACTTGCAATAGGGTAGGAGTTGCATACCATCCCCATCATCTTTATACCTTCAGAGCAATTCTGGGTTAATGCAATAATGCGTATTTGCATCTGTGTAGCCCAGTGGTTGCCTAGAAAATTGTTTTTTGAGAGGGAGGGATTAGGTGGGAGTATGGGTGCCCCAAATTCAAAGCAAAGAATATTAACATTCACAAAGATATAGCCCTTTGCCCAAACCCACCCAGGCATACTCGGTCATTCTCGGTGTCTTCCTTATTTTTTCGGCACAGTCTTCCTGCAGCAGACGAAAAGAAAGCCGGCGAGTGCCCCAGGGGATGCGGCCTTTTCAGAACACCCAATTAAACCCGGATCAATATCCGGAGCAGTCCTCCAGGGTGAAACCGCGAATCCTTTAAAGAGATTGTAGCAGCCCGTCTCCATAACAACCGGCCGCGGCGCCTCTCCGCCCCTCCAGCGCCGGGCCCGGATGTTGTGAGGCTCGTGGTCACCTGGCCCGGCGTCCTGCAGGCTCGCTGCGGCGTGCCGCGCGCTTCTTTGGGAGTCGTAGTTCTTCTCTCCGCTGCTGCTTAACTGAAGGCGCGGGCGAGACTACGAGACCCAGCATGCACTACGGCGCGCCGCCAGCCGCCGCCGCCGCTCGGCTGCGGACGCCTGCGAGCAGGTTGTTTTTATGAGAGGCGTCACTGCGCTCTGAGCTGTGAACACCGCCACAGCGACAGGCAGCGCAGTGGAGCGGCGGTAGGGCTGCCACTTCAGGTACGGCCTTGGGTGGGTTTGCACTCCGGGAAAGAAGTCGCGGCTACCTGTCGCTGCCCTGGTTGGCGTCGTGGATCAGCCACCTGGCGGAGGCACTCGCGCGTTCTCATCTGGGGTTGGGCTGCCGGGCCATGAGTTCGACTCCTGTCACTTGGAGCGCACTGGGTGGCCTGGTAATCCTAATTTCACCCCCCCCGGCCGGAGTCGGTTCCTGAGGCGTCGGGTCTGGTGGTCTTGCAGTCTCCGACCCCCCACGTGCAGACCCCAGCGGTGCACCAGGGGTGTGGGGGAGTTGACGGCCTCGGGTACCCTCCTTCCTTCACTGGGCTGGTTCGGGGTACTTGTCGGTCCTGATGGTGAGACTCCATATGGTAGGTAAGATGTGATGTGCGTCACCCTGCCTTGTTTTCAACTGGCCCATCTTTTTTGGTGACGTTTGAGCCCAGTGATGCCAGGAATAGAAAGATTAAATATTAAATAATGCAGCTGAAATTTCTGTTTGTACGCCAGGCTTATAAAGATCAAATCTCCTTCCATATCCTTGTCCTCCTCCACCGGGCCGCCTTTAGCGTCGGCGTTCCTAGTTGATAAATTCTCTGGAGCAGCTGTCCATATAGTGCCTTGTATGCGCTACATGTTTCCCTTGTTTAATGAGTCCAACTGCTATCGGGAGCGCCAGTTTTAACGAGCTCAGCCCATTAAGGCACTTGGTTGAGTCGTAAAATTTGCACTGCTTCACTCTAGCTATCTTAAGAAACGGAATGGAGTTTTCTTGTTGCTAGGATAGGTAACTACTTTGGTACTGCGAATTTTAGGAGTTTTGCGTCTTCCAATAACGTTACATCCCCTGGATGGTCCTTGAAACGTCACTATTAGCCCATCATATCTGTGGCTTAAGGTTTCAATCTTATTAGGCCCCCAGTTTCTTGGTGATATTTGGTGAGTGAATGGTTTACTATTCTGAGTTCTGATGCTAAAAAGGAAGAGAAAGAGGAAGTGGGGTGTCATTTCAATGCATAATTTAATTCTTTACCTAAGGATGAGATTCTAATTATACAAACTATTAAAAAATTGTTCTCAAATGTGTGAATTATTTTTGACGAAAATAGGTTAGAAAATAGTGTAATTCTAATTTCGTAAACCATGTAGATAGAACTTTGAAGCAATTGTATGTCTGTATGAAATGTCAGCGTAAGAAATGTTTAAACTGTAGGGAATTTTTATGAGTTTATTTGAGCCAAACAGACAACTGCCAGGAAGCAAATCCCCAACCGATTGAGAAAATGCTCTGGGGAATGGCAGTTTTGCACACATTACCAATCAAAGGAGAACATGTAAGGGGAATACAAGAAGCCCACTGGTGATAGATTAGGGAGGTGGGAGAAAGCAAATCAGGAACTCTCTAGGATTGGATAAAAAGTAAAACCAGTAAGACACATGCCTCTTACATTTGTGGGTATAGGATAGTTAGCAGATAACACAATAACAGTAAATAACAGTAACAGTGAGGGGTTTTGTTCTCTCTGTTCTGGTGCGGTGAGGGTCCCCCAAAATAAATTACCCTAACATTCCATAAGTATGTTACCTAGATGAAAACAGGCCTTCCCTGAGCTTGTCCGGCTTAGTATGTGGTCCTTTTTGTGTCCCAGAAATAAGACTCACAAACAATAGTTATAAAAGTGAAACTACAAATAATTTGTTTTTACACTTTCTGGTATTTTGCAGACTTTCTATAGAAAAACTTAATTTTAAAAAAGACAATAGGTACAGCAATTTCAATTATAAAGATTCTTTAAAACAACTTTATTTTTAAAAGATTTTATTTATTTTTAAACAAAGGGAAAGGGAGGGAGAAAGAGGGAGAGAAACATTGATGTGTGGTTCCCTCTCATGCCTCCCTGCACCACTGGGGACCTGGCCCACAACCCAGACAGGTATTCTGACTGGGAATCAAACCTGCGACCCTTTGGTTCACTGGCTGATGCTCAATCCACTGAGCCACACCAGCCAGGGCAAAAAATAATTACTTTAAAAAGCAAATAAGTAATAACAAAAACGATAAAGTAATTGTTGAAAGGGACAAGAAATCATTAGTTGTACTGGAAAGGTCAGATAACCTGTTGACAATAATTCTTAGCCTTTGTATATCTCATCATTTTGATTTGTTTTTTCCCTTTGTACAGTAAAATCAAAGACAAACATGCTTAACCTTCAGTTAAGGCAGTGTAATCTTGATTATTCCTGTAAATCCATCATGTGACAAAATATGGGAATATTAATAATGAAAATATATCCAGATCTGGATATAATAGAATCTTTCATTTATTCGTTTGTAAGCACTTGACAGTGAAAATAAAGAAGTTATTATAACCTGGGGCATTTTGAGCTTGTTTGCATTAAATCTCTTTGAGTACTGTGTTTTATATGTTTGATATTTTGGATATGGATAGGTAAGTAGCATATTATTTTGCCCACATTTTGATTTCCATCATATAGAAAGGTCCATATTGTTCTATAGGAATGCCTATGCATTTTTGTAATTTTCAGTCTTGAAAGATTGAGGTTTACCCCAGTTGTCCATTAACAATAAAATATCGATTCTGAAGCTTTTTTCTTCTCCAAGCTCCTGTATTCATACTTTATTTTCTTCTTTGGAGCTTTACTTCTCTCCCTAAATTTTAATTTCTTTTCAATGTTTTCTACCTATATTTTGAGTACTGTGTTGGTTCAGTATTTTATTAGATATTTTGGTCCATTTATAGGGCATAAGAAGCATTCATAATTAACATGTATGATTTACGATTTAGTTCCACAGTATTGTTCACAGTATATGTCTACAGGTTGTATAATTGTATTCTTATCCAAGTTAAAGATTTTAAAAAATTAAGTGAGCATGAACTGCTAAGGTCATAGAAGTAGGAGTTTCTGAACATGTAAAGAATAGGGATACAGCAGCAAGGCCTGTTCTGGTAAGCCCTGGGTTTTTTAAAACAGAAAATGCAGACTCATCTAACAGTGCAGAACTACTAGAGGCTGAATTGCATTTGTGTTTGTGTGTGGTTAAGGTGAGGAAGTTGACATATTGTAAGTGATAATTTACATTTTCAAGAATTTTCTTCCTGGCAGTTCTGCAATTTCAACTAGATTAAAACAGCTAAAAAATATGAGTCAGTTTTAAAGGCCATGTCCCATGTATTGCACCAGATAAACTTGAAAATATCTCTCAATTTGAGCTCTAAGATGAAATTTACCCTGTAATCTTGGAAGTATTGCAACTAACTGATACATTTTGGAGTATTTTTTTAAAGGGCATTTAATGTGTGGAAACCTGTTTAAAGGCCTATAGGGTTTTTGAAGGAAGTATTAGAAAACAAGTAAAGTGAGGTAATGATTTTCCTTTGTCATTACAGGAAGTCAAATCTAATTTTTCTTTGGTGCTTGTCTATAAATCACTACCCTAAAATCTTCTGGTTCTTTTGCGAGCATGATGGGATGTAAATAAAGAGCATTGGATTGGGAGTCAGGATATTTAATTATGCTGAGCAAGTAATGTAATGTTAGGGGTCTCTGTTGTTTCCATTTGTGTTGTGATAGCCAATTGCTTTACTTCATGGGATATTTGTAAAGATCATTCAGATACGAAAATACTATTACTTTGGTTAATTGACAGTGAATCATGCGAAGTATTATTGTCCTGCTTATGTAGCATTTAAATAAAACATTATGCATTTGAAGTGTGATGACTCCATATGTTATATACTTTTTGACTGGAAAGTTTGATGGAGAAATAATCAAACATGATCCTGATTTGATATTTCTGGTAGAGCTTTTTCGCTTTTTATTTTTTTTTTTTTATACGTTAGTTTTTTGATTGAAGGAAACCTGGCTCCTCTCCTGACTGTGACTTTGCACTCTGCTGCCTTAAAGGTCCTGAAACTGCAGTGTGCAGCACTTTTTAGTTGGTCTTTTAATTTTGGTTTTGATTTGTTTTAATTGCACATCTAAAGTATAAGGAAGATCATCACTCTAACTTAACAGTAGAAAGTGGATGTTGTTTTCAGTGCTTTAAAATGGTACTTTAAGTTGATTTCATGAACAGGTCCTCTGGGAGAGAATAACATTGTATGTGTAAGGAAGCACTGGTCTTTCAGTGCGAGAAATAGTTTTTGAGCTTAGATGCCTCCTGGGGAAACCAGTCTTCCCTATTACAGTTAGGTTGACATATTACAAGTAAAAAAGTGTTTTAGAAACTTTGTCAATAAATTCTGAGGACTTTATGAGAATAAATACAGGTAAGTGAAAGTAAGAGCAAAGAAATATATAATTTATCATGGGTTAAGACTTTATTTGGTTACTTGGTAATGCAAATAAATCTTTGCTAATATTTTTAAGATTTTATTTATTTATTTTGTGGTGCCCAACTGAGGACACTATGGAGCTGTGTTAAACTTACATATTTGTTGGCTCTTTCAGGTTTTTCCAAAATTAAGATGCAACAATCCTGGAAAGTCAGGATTTTTCTCAGAATGAGAGTACCTGGTGGAAAGAATATTTCTAAAATATTTTATTTATTGATTTGAGAGAGAGAGGGGAGGGAAGCGAGACAGAGAGAGGGAGGGAGGGAGGGAGGGACATTGCTTTGTTGTTCCACTTACGCATTCATTCGTTTCTTGTATGTGCCCTGACTGGGGGTCGAACCTGGCCACCTTGGTGTATCCGGACAACACGCTTACCAACTGCGCTAGTCAGCAAGGGCCAAGAATATTTCCATACTAAGAGGTATTTTAATTTTCCTATAGGATGTTGGATTCATAATGTCTATCCACTTTATTTAAAACTTTTTAGCAAAGGTGTGACTTCTTTTAGATTGGAGCAAAAAGGAGATACTTTTATCTTCAACTACCAGAGTAGTTGCTTTTGTTTCCCAACTTGAGGGATGTTACATCATAGAAAGAAACTTGTGAAGAAATTGTATTGACTAACTTCTTGCAGAGTTTATTTTTTAGATAAAAAGTTTAATCTGTTTTATGTAATAGTATTGTTACCTCCTTCTGGGCATAGATAAAGTGAAATTACTACTCCTGTTCAAGATTTTTTCCCAAGATCCCTATCTTTAGTGATAGATTTCAGTATTTTAAAGATTTATTTATTTATTTATTTATTTTTAGAGAGAGGAGAAGGGAGAGAGAAAGAGCAATGTGTGGTTGCCTCTCACATGGCCCTCACCGGGGACCTGGCCCGCAACCCAGGCATGTGCCCCGACTGGGAATCATACCGGGACCCTCTGGTTCCCAGCCCGCGCTCAATCCACTGAGCTACACCAGCCGGGCAGATTTCAGTGTTTTAAGTGCATTTCCACTCATTTAGAGCTGGAAGGCCTGCTTATCAGAGATGGGTTATCTTTGCATCCACTTACATGGTGACTGTAACCAAGGGGCAGGGCAACCGTAGGACCCTCATCTTGATGCTGTAAGTACTGCTCTGTGGATTCATCCAAGACCCAAGTCTTTTCTGCTGATACCAAGTCTTCCACTGATACCTCAGATAGTAAATTTTTTAATATAATTCCCATTATGTCCTTAAACTATCTTGAAGAAACTGATCATGTGGAAAATGATCAGATTTGAATCAGTCATTCACTGTACTGAAAATTGGGTTTGCCTTTTTATTTATTTTTCCATTACCATTTAGTCCCATTACATCTCCTCTCCCCAAGCAGTCACCACACTGTTGTCCATGTCCAGGAGTCCTTTTTCCTTTTTGCTTAATGCCTCAACCCCCTAACGCAGCTCCCATCACCCCGCCCCGCCCCAGCTGTTATCTGCTTTCCATCAATGAGTCTGTCTCTGTTTTGCTTGTTAGTTCAGTTTGTTCATTAGATTCCACATAAAAGTGAAATCATGGTATTTGTCTTTTTCTGAATGCCTTATTTTACTTAGAATAATACTCTCCAAGTGCATCCATACTGTTGTAAAGGGTAAAATTTTCTTCTACAGCTGAATAGAATTCCATTGTGTAAATGTCCCATAGTTTTATCCACTTATCTATCACTGGACACTTGGGCTGCTTCCATAGCTTGGCAGTTGTATATAATGCTGCAGTGAACATAGAGGTGTTTATATTTGTCTTTTTATTTTTAAAAATGTTTTTCTTTTCTGCTGATTATAAAGGTAAATGCTCATTGAAAATTTAGTGGACATATTGCATATAATCTTTTTTTAGATTTGAAAGATACTCTTTAAAATTTAATACATTATATGTAGGTTAATATAAATAGGATTGTATTACACATATTATTTTCTAACTTGTTTCACTTAATATATTTATAATAATCCTCTGTCAAGACATGTTTGTCAGTGGCTGCATTAATTATAGATATTGTAGATTTTAATAAATTTACTGTTGGTAGAAATTTCACTCTTTTATGTTATAATAACTGTTCTTATGTGTGTATATATTTTCATTCCCATGTTGGTGTTTCTATCAGATAATTCTGGGGCGCACAAGAGGCAATGACACATTGATGTTTCTCTCCTTCTCTTCCTCCCTCCCTTCCCCTTTCTCTAAAAATGAATAAATATTAAAAAAAAGAAATGGATAGTAAATAAAATACAATGGATAGGTCACAGGGTATTTGCCTGTAAAATTTGGTAGTTATCACAGAATTACTCAGCATAAAACCAGAAAAGTTGGTGTTCGTGCTGTTACTACCAGAACCAATAAGTAGGGACAAAGATTGAATCTTTATGGATGCTCTATTCAGATGGCCTGTGATCTGAGAAGACTGTGGGTTATGTACTCTTAAAAAAGCGACTTAATATCTCTCATTACAAGCTGACTCTTTATAAGAAAGGGTAGGTAAGGGGTTTGGAAAAAGGTTAATTAGGCAAGAGTTGCAACCCAGCAGAGATTTTCCTAGTATTTCTTTATCTGTTGATCATCAATTCTTTATCTGCATCACCTGCAGTCCCTCCCCAGAATACAGTGGCTCAGACACCATCTCCATCCCTTCCAGACCCCCCCTAGTGCACAAATGTTGAACTGCTGGTTTACTTCCTGGAATCATGCAGTCTGGTTCCTGGAATAACAGCATTAATCACTTAAGTCTATGAACTATGGCTAAAACAATTAACACTTGAATTCCCCTATCAAAAGAATAATAATCTATATTTCCAAAGTCTATAGGGCCTAGTTCCTCATATCTTATTTAATGTACTGACCTGTTTGATTTTCATCAGTTAGATATTAAAATAATCTTCCTCTTTGGGTATCTTTGGTAGTAAGGTAGAGCATAGTTTTCTTACTGTAAGCAATTTTTGTGTCTTCTATAACAGTGGTCCCCAACCTGTTTGGCACCAGGGATTGGTTTCATGGAAGACAGTTTTTTCGTGGACTGGGCCAGTGGATGTTTTCTGGATGGTACAAGCACATTATATTCAAGTTCACCTGCTCTGTGGCCTGGGTTCTCTAGTCCGGGGGTTGGGGACCCCTATTCTGTAAATTGATTACTCATGTTCCTTGCTGAATGTTCTATTCCATTTTTTAACCTCTTATTGGTGCATTTTAAATGCTTTGAGAACTCTGTCATATATCACAGATATTTTCCCTGCATATCATTCATATTTATAGTGACTTTGGCAAATAAGTTTATGGTTTTTATACAAGTAAAATATTTTCCTTTATGATTTCTGTGTTTTGTGTAAAGCTTAGGATCGTATTTACCCCAGGAATATATATATTTTTTTTGGTCCTTTTATGTTTTCATTTTATATATATAAATCTGTGAGCCATATTCTTACCAAGTGGTCTTGAAGTTTTTTTTTTGTTGTTGTTGTTTCTTAATTTTTTTTAAGATTTTATTTATTTAGAGAGAGGGAAGGAAGTGAGAAAAAGAGGGAGAGACATTGACGGGTGAGAGCTATATTGATTGGTTGCCTCTCACATGCCCCCAACTGGGGACCTGGCCCGCACCCTGACTGGGAATTGAACCGGTGACCTTTTGGTTCGCAGGCTGGCACTCGATCCACTGAGCCACACCAACCAGAGCTGATCATGAAGTTTTACAAAGCCTTATGTGAATAATGCTGGTCTTTTACAAGATAAGTCTTGAAAGTCATCGATCTGAAAGTCTTTTGCAACATCACATTTATGAAATGTAATGGAGGCTTTGATTTTTGAGTGATAGAACTTGGCAAAAATGGATATTTTTTTTTCTTTTTGGGAGGTAGGTGAAGGAGAACAATGAACTTAACTTTCTCTTATTTTTTTAAAAAATATTTTATTTACTTTTAGAGAGAAGGGAAGGGAGGGAGACACACAGGAAGCGAAACATCCATATGAGAGAGAAACCTCTATTGGTGCCCGGACCAGGACCTGAACCCACAACCCAGGCATGTGCCCTGACTGGGAATTGAACCTATGAGCTTTTGCCCAACCAGCCGAGCCACACCAGTGAGGGCCTGGCTGGCTGGCTTGCTTGCTTGCTTGCTTGCTTGCTTGCTTGCTTGCTTGCTTGCTTGCTTTCTTTCTTTCTTTCTTTCTTTCTTTCTTTCTTTCTTTCTTTCTTTCTTTTTTTTAAGTCAAAAGCATTTTGTGTGAAAGTGGCTCTTATCTTACTGCATCTCTTCCATCCTGTACCTTCCACACAATCCATAGAAAGACTTTTGTCATGTGTTTTGAGTGTCTAGGTTGGCAGCCACCTCTTAGTTCTATATTCAAATATTTTGTCCCTTGATTCTATTTGGAAAGCAGCTTAGTTTGGCCTTTGCTTGGTGAAAATATTTTACAAGATTTATCTGCTGTAATAGTTTAAACACCCTATAGAAACCTTATCTTTTTCAAATAAAGGGTTTACCTGACCATTATAGCCAGTAAGCCTTGGAATCAACTTCCCTAGGGTCATACTTTTATTTCCCACAGCACAAAAATCTAGTGATTTTCAACCAGTGTGCTGCAAGAATTTTTAAATCATGCAGTACCTGACTATTTAGTCAGGGGCACTGACCTCTTTTCCCTTTGTTTATCAAAGAAAAAGATGACAACAGATAACACAGTAATAGCCATCAGGTTTGTCAGATAGGCAAAAATATTTTTTGGTGGACTACAGAATTTTAGTCATTAGTTTATGTGTGCCATGAGATGAAAAAGGTTGAAAATTACTGGCCTAGTGGGTAATAAGCATTCCTAAGCTGGGTTTATTTATTGCCAGAGTTTGGGGACTGGAATAAGGTTGACCTTGTAAATTATTAAAAAAAAAAGTGTAAGTTGACCATTTAAGATCAGACTACTTAGAAGAAAGAAAGCAATACAGTGGAAGCTTCTTCCCTACCATAATTAATAGGATGGCAGACTTTATTTACTGAAAGAGACATTTCTCACCATTTAACTCCAGAAGTACTTATGTCAGAATATTTTTTGAAATGTGCCAAATTATTAATAAGTCTTAGATGATTTTTTTCCTGCATCACTAATGTTTCAACACCTAAACATCCATTAATAGAGAAATAAACTCTGCTAAATAGAAGAGTCCATTACGTAGTCATTAAAGTCATTTTTTAATAATTTACATAGTTCTGGCTGGTGTGACTCAGTGATTTGAGCGCTGTCCTGAGAACCAAAGGGTCACCAGTTAGATTCCCAGTCAGGGCACGTGCCTGGGTTGTAGGCCACATCCCCAGTTGTGAGGACCAGGTCCCTGGTAGGGAGCTTGTGAAAAGCAACCACACATTGATGTTTCTCTGCCTCTCTTTCTCCCTCCCTTCCCTCTGTCTAAAAATAAAATAAATCTTTTTTAAAAATAATTTTTATAAAACATTAAAAAAAATTCTTAAGCAGTTAGGTAGGAAAAATAAGGTAGAAAATTCATTGACCCCAAAGCTTACATAGAATGTTTGGAAGGATATATTCCAGGTGCATTTCAATAACATTTGCAGCAAATACAAAGTGTGCTCCTATTATTGAGGAAGACTTTGTTCACCCATGTTTTTGTTACCTTTGTACATGCTCTTCATTCTGCCTGAAATGCCCTCCTTCCTTTTATTTGCACATTTTACTTCTGTTTATGCTCACCTTGCATGTTGCCTAATTTTTGAAATCTATTTTGAGCCCTAAAAGATACTAATTAAAATAAAAGGGTTTACAACAGTGCCATATAGTTGTTGCTCAGTAAATATTTGTTGAATGAATGTGAGTGAATGAATGAATGGATTTATCTTAATTGCCAGAGGTGAGGGAGCAATATAAAGGTAGATAAAATGCAACAAGGTAATAATAAACATAGATGGAGGTAGGAATTCTAAAATGGAACCAAGAATGAAGATCTTACTCTACACAAAATATACACTATGAGGTTCTATATTCTTTTTGTGTGTGTGTGCTGCAGTGTTTGTTATTTCAGTGCTAAAGTCAGTTCACCTGTCTTGTATTTCTCCCCTCTCCCTCCAGTTTTGTCAAGATATAGTTGACGTATATAACATTGTATTATTTTAAGGTGTAAGGAGGTTTGTATATTCTTACTGATGCTAGTTATATGAAGGAAAACTCTTCAATGACCTAAGCCAGTTGCTCGGGATAAGCTCAATTATTCTAACACTAAAATTAGAAAGAAATTTCTGCTTATGGTCCTTCTAAAGAACATGTTTGAAAATGTATTTAACTGTGTGCTTACTCATCCTTTCAAGGAACAAGATAACGAGTTCAGTTGGGCTCTCTTTTTAATGAATTGTTAACATAGATTAGTGCTGTCACAAAAGAAGGTATAGGTTGGGGGTAAGGTTACGACATGGGGTGCTCTCTGTGCTACACAGTTAAGAGAGTAAAGTGCCTTTGGCTAGACTCTACTATCTTTGCTGAGATCATTTCAGTATTATATGAAGAATGCTGGTTTTTCCGACAGACATTAAGAGTATTATCATCGCAGTGACTGCTGCAGGCAAGACGGAGTCATACAGAGGCCAGCTCTAGCTGGAGACTTACATCTTTTTGTTGAATAGGTTCTCATAAACTTTGGTAAGAGGTGGTTTTAAAACCAAGGAGTACAGTAATAGGAATCACACCACAGGGGTGATGCGGCATTAGGCCTCATCAAATTTCCCTTCCTTGCTGTTGGATATTTTTAATAGTAAACTAGAGTGGGCAACTACACTCCACACCTAGCTGGATGAGAGTGGATTCCTTAAGCTTTTCTTTTTTTTTAAAAGACAGTTACTGAAGTTCCTTTATTTATTTATTTTTTAAGATTTTTATTTATTTATTCTAGAAAGAGGGGAAGGGAGGGAGACAGAGAGGGAGAGAAAGAGCAATGTGTGGTTGCCTCTCACATGGCCCTCACTGGGGACCTGGCCTGCAACCCAGGCATGTGCCCTGACAGGGAATCGAACCAGGACCGTCTGGTTCTCAGCCCGCGCTCAATCCACTGAGCTATACCAGCCAGGGTGGATTCCTTAAGCTTTTCTGCTTAGACCCATTCATTGTGGTGGTTAGCGATTTTAGTGGCCCTAAGTCCCTGTTGAAAATAGGCAGGATTAAAAAAATATTCATAATTATGCTAAGTTTAACAGGCAAGTGTAAAGACTGGGCTAGGCCTGAAATTAGACCTGGAACTCATTAGTATTTCTGATGTTTTACTGCCTGATATGAATAAATCAAATGCTTACATGTCTTTTACTATAGATGAATAGAATGAAGAGATTGAAGATTAATAAGTATATATTATGTGACTTTTTCTGACTAGTAGGTCAATTAACATTTCTGTGTGTTATAATGACATTAAAAATAAATTTGGAATTTTTAATCAAATTTTGAACTTAATAGTAATTGGTAAAGTAACTCAAGGAAAAAAGGTAATATAAGCCACCATTAGGCAAGTTATACTAAGAAGTATGGAAGTTATACTAAGGAGTAAGAAGTAAATGCTGTAGATTCAAGGGAAGGAGAGATCAGTGTGTCAGAAACAACAGTTGGTCTCTGAGAACTTCATGAAGAAGGGCTGAGCCTTAAATATAGAAATTAGAAGGAAGGAGCCCGGCTGGTGTAGCTCAGTGGATTGAGCGCGGGCTGGGAACCAGAGAGTCCCGGTTCGATTCCCAGTTGGGGCACATGCCTGGGTTGCGAGCCAGGTCCCCAGTGAGGGCCATGTGAGAGGCAACCATACATTGCTCTTTCTCCCTCCCTTCTCCTCTCCCTGAAAATAAATAAATAAAATCTTTAGAAGGAAGGAGAAAGCATTCCAGGAAGTCTGACTCAATTAAGCATAAACATTGAGGTAGGCTGTCCATTCTGTGTTCAGAAGACACAAAGCAAGAAATTACCTTGACTAGGTGATACAGTTCAGGAGAGCCAGATGCTTTTGAATGTCACCCTAAGAAATTTGACTTTATTGTACAGAACACTTCTAAAGGTCAAGAGGGCACTTTTGAATGGGAAGAAGTATTTGGAAATAAGTATTGTACGTAACCTGCAATCAATTTTATCTTTGCCTGTATGTGTTTAGGGGGTTGTGTGTGTTTAGGAGGGACCAAGGAAAGAGCTGAAAATGTGATGAGTACCAGTAATAAAAACAGCATTTTATTGGTGCAGGATCAGTGGAACAGAATGGAGACTATGGACTGATTCATAAATGTATGGGAACTTATAAGACAAAAAGTGGCATTTTAAATCAGAAAAATTATGGAATATTCAGTAATTGGGATATTTCTACCTCACACCCAAAGGGAAGAACTCCAGATGCATAGATGAAACAGCTAAGTGTAAAAGGGAAAACTGAAAAAGTATTAGTAGAAAATACAGGAAAACAGATTTTATAGTCTTGGAAATAGGAAAGACTTTCTAGCAAGATATAAAATATAGATGCTGGTCCGGCTGGTGTAGCTCAGTGGATTGAGCGCGGGCTGGGAACCAGAGGGTCCCGGTTCGATTCCCAGTCAGGGCATATGCCTGGGTTGCGGGCCGGGTCCCCGTGAGGGCCATGTGAGGGGCAACTGTACATTGTTCTTTCTCCCTCCCTTCTCTCTCTGAAAATAAATAAATAAAATCTTTAAAAAAATAATAATAATAATAAAATATAGATGCTATAAAGGACACTGTATTCTTTATTTATCTTCTACATTTGACTGCATAAAATTAAAAAACCATCTATGAAAGAAGATGTTTTTAAAAAACTGAAGCATGTCAGAGGGAAATATTTGCAGTAGGTATAACAATGAATTCATTCATGACCCAACTTAATAAAGAACTTCTGCAAGTCAATAAAGACAACCCAGTAGGAGACTGAACATATGAACATTAGGTAATTCACAGAAAGGAAATACACAGCGCCAGTAAATATTGGAAGAGATTGCAATCCACTCAGGTATCTGGGAAATGCAGATTAAAATGAGATCTTTTTTTTTCTCATGAGATGATCAGAAGTTAAAGATGGTGGTTACTGTGTTGGTGAGGCTGTGGAGAAATAGGCACTCTCATACACGGTTGGAGGCCTTCTCTGACAGCCGTGCTTGAAACGCCAGTCCCTATTCCCCGCTCCTAACATTCAGTTTTTCTCCTTGCATTATTTTTCTCCATAGCACTTGCCACCTGGCTTACAACATATTCTGCTTGTTTGTATTTTACTAGGTATAAACTGCCTTCCTCTAGAATACAAACTGATCAGGGGAGCCCTTCCCCTACCCCTAGTGCTGTATCCCCAGCACTGGGATAATAGTTCTTGGTACATAGGTGTGCAATAAATGTATGTTGAGTTTATGTTCCAGATCCAGATGGACTTATTTAAATATTTCTGTAGGGTTGTTATTGGACAAAAAATAGAGTAGAAAGGACATTTATTTATTTACTTATTTAAATCCTCACCTGAAGATATGTTTATTGATTTTTGGTGGAGGGGAACATCAATGTGAGAGAGAAACGTTGATCAGCTGTACTGTGCAGGACCCGGCTAGGGGGTGAACCCGCTGCGTAGGTATGTGTCCTGACTGGGAATTGAACCCACAACCTTTTGGTTTATAGAATGACACTCCTGTCAGTTGAGCCAACCAGCCAGGGCTAGAAAGGACATTTTAAAGGTTTCATTAGTTGGAATCTTGAGTCCTCTTTCCTTTTTCAAATAAAATCTAGTTTGAAGTAGGCATTTTCATATCTTTTTAGGGAGGTGAAAGTTTCAGAACCTTGAAAAGCATTATAGGAGTAGGTTTTTAAAAGCTTTCTAGACTGACTCATTTTTGATCAAACGTATAGTGCAGCAGCACTTTTGGGACTTTTGCTGACAGCCCATTGGCTGACTTACTTCGGAATTATAGATGTATGGGAGAATAATGCCTCTATTGTTCCTCATCATGTCTAATTCTAGAAGATACGGTGGTGGAAACCTTACCTTTTCATAGTAAAATGTAGCTACCCAGGAATGATGAAGAGCACCATCATGTCAGGTACCAGTCACTTACGTTATCCTTTATAGGTAAAATTAATATTGTTACTGTTACTAATTTTGACAATTGCCACCTAAAGTGTTTTAAAATTATATCTTTGGTCCATAATTCTCCCCTAAATTCAGCCTACAGCTGCCTATTTGTTGTTTCCAATTGGGTATGATAATATCTATCTCAAATTTAATATGTCCCAAACCAATTTAGCAAATTTCCTTTCCTAACTTACTGCTTTTGAAGTCTTCCTGTCTCAGTTCTTGTATTTGTTCAGGACAAGAGTCATCCTTCGTACCCCTAATTCAATATATATCAGGAAGCATTGTTGGCTCTACCTTCAAAATACATGTATAATCTGTTCACTCCTCACTGTCTTCACTGCTGCCACCCTGTTGCAAACCACCTTCTCTCACCAGCATTATTGTAATAGCTTTGCAAATGGTCTTCCTGCTTCTGTCTTTGCTTCCACATAGTACTGTCTCAATGAGGCAGCCAGAGTGAACTTCCTATTCCTTTCCTGAAAAATCTTTTGTGACTTAGTATCAGTAAAAAGCTAGTCTTGGGATCTGTAATTATTATTTATAAAGCCCTTAAAAGGGGAAGGGCTTGTGTATTTACATGTGGTCAAATTAAAATGAGAGAAGAACCTCAGGGTTTCTCCACAATTTTGAGTTCCTTGAGTAACAGTGTAGACTTGGCCCACTAACTACTATCACCCAAGAAATCTGTTTATCTTTCTTGATTAAATACCTAATATGTGTCAAGCAGGCACTATGCTATGTGCTGGCAATACATAACAGGCAGGCAAATAAGCAATTATAGCACAGCATTCTACTTTTAGTAGATTATGGAAACTACTAGTCTTTGGGACTGAGGTCAGGGAATGCTTCACAAAGAAAAAAAAATCTTTAAAAAAAGAAAATAAAGCATCAAAGTCTCAGGGTTGTGATGCAGGAGCAGTGAGAATGTGGGCTACTAGAAGAGGTAGAAGATGGGGGTATGCAAAGGAAGGAGAGAAGCTTTCTCTCCTTTTAAAAAAGATTTTATGTACTTATTTTTAGATGGGAAAGGAGAGGGAGAAAGAAAGGGAGAGAAACATCAATGTGTGGTTGCTTTTCACGAGCCCCCCACTGGGCGACCTGGCCCACAACCGAGGCATGTGCCCTGACTGGGAATAGAACCAGCAGCCCTTTGCTTTGCTGGCTGGCACTCAATCCACTGAGCCACACCAGCCAGGGTGAGAAGCTTCTCATGGTGAAGAAATAATGCTTTTTAGGCTTCAGCCATTTAAAAAAATATTTATTTATTTATTTTTTAGAGAAAGAGGGAGGGAGGGAGAGAGGGAGGGAAACAGCAACATGTGAGAGAGACATGGATTGGTTGCCTCTTACACACTCCCCAACTGGGGACCTGGTCTGCAACCCAGGCATGTGCCCTGACCACGAATCCAACAGGCGACCTTTTGGTTTGCAGGACAACACCCAACCCATTGAGCCACACAAGCAGGGCAGCCATTTTTCTTTATATCAAAGTCCTGTTTGGTACTTCTTATTGCATAGAGAAAAGTTTTTCAATTTTACTCACTTAACCACAAATCTGATAGTTATCTTGTGCTCTCTCCCTTCTATAATTGGTTATTTAATTGTCTTATTAAAAAGTCTTTTCTGTCTTTTCAAATTTCTCCTGACCTCCATCAATACTGGTTAAATTTAGGTGCTCATCTTTATCATGGAATATTGCACTGATTTCTTGAATCTCACAGATCTAGGCACCCTTTAGTTGCTTTCCCATCTTAAAATATGCCCTTTTAAAGATTCATATCTGTTCTTACAATACTCCACTCATGCTAAAATAATTTCCTTTCTTAAATCTTTATTCTTTAACTTTACTGCCTTCACATACTTTTAAGTCCCGCGAGGTCATGGACTTTGTTGTGTTCTCTACTGTATTTCCAGAGCTAAGAAGAGAGCCTTGTATACTCCTGGTGCTCAATGACTAAAGAGCTTCAGGGAATACATCAGGCTGCTGCTTTTTTTTTTTTTTTTAAATAAAGATTTTATTTATTTAGTTTTAGAGAGAAGGAAAGGGAGGAAGAAAGAGAGGGAGAGAAACATTAGTGTGATACATTGATCAGTTGCTTCTCCCATGCCCCCACTTGGGGACCTGGCTGGGCAACCCAGGCATGTGCCCTGACTGGGAATTGAACCAGTGACCTTTTGGTTCTCAGGCCAGCGCTCAATCCACTGAGCCATAGCAGCCATGGTCAGGCTGCTGCTTTTTATATATTATATATAATATATATGTAGTTTATATAATATATGTGTAATATTTTATTCCCTCATCGATACAATACATGTCAAATATCCCAAGATAAATGAATTTCTTTAGGTTTTCATAGTTTCTGCAGTGTTTTTTTCCTTCTCAAGAAGGTAGAGAAAGCAGTAATACGACTCATGTTGGTTTGTTTCCTTCAAGTGCTTCATGCTAGTCTCATGGCTACCTCCAGTTTGTGATTTGGTTGTTAGAATAAGCATTGTTTAGGCAGGATCTGTAAGTTCCCTGGAGCTATTGTGGAAGAGCTTATGTAATAAACACATAATTATGAACTTTCTAAAAAGATTCATAATTAACTTAATTGTTTAGCATGGCTCCTTTTCATTCTACTTCATAAGTAAATCAGTGTTTTGCAACCAGAGTGAAGTTTAATGCTCCTATAGAAATGAATTACACCATTGAAAAAAAAAATAACTAAAAATTTACATGTTTATCAAATCTAAAAATTTCCTCTTATTAAATGGTAATATTTTCAACTAATTATTCTCATCTTAAAATAATAATCAACAATTTTTTTTAATTTTTATTTGTTTTTAGAGAGGGCAAGGGAGGGAGGGAAACATCACTGTGTGGTTGCCTCTCGTGCGCCCCCTACTGGGGACCTGGCCCGCAGCCCAGGCATGTGCCCTGACTGGGAATTCTAACTGGTGATCCTTTGGTTTGCCAGCTGGCACTCAGTCCACTGAGCCACACCAGCCAGGGCTATATTCAACAATTTTGGTATTTTTTTCAGAATATATTATGATTTGGTGTTTCATTTATACATTCTTTAAGAGATTCAGTACTTTTACCACTTACTACCAACTAATTGTCAATAATTTAACATTTTTATTTTTATTTTTTTACATTTAATCTATATTATATTTTTTCCATTACCATTTAGTTCCCTAATACCCTATCCTTCCAGCAATCACCACACTGTTGTCCGTATCCATGATTCCTTTTTCCTTTTAGCTAAATCCGTTCACCTCCTACTCACCCCAACTAGTCGTCAATCTGCTCTCTATCTTTGAGTCTGTTTCTGTTTTGCTTGTTAGTTCAGTTTGTTCATTAGATTCTACATATGAGTGAAGTCATACAGTACTTTTCTTTCTCTGATTGGCTTATTTCACTTAGCATAATGTTCTCCAAGTCCATCCATACTGTAATAATTTTATTTTTTACAGACACAAATAAACATAGGTTTTAGATTTAAGGATTTCAGTGCCCCTTGACATATACACACGTGCATGCGCACACACACAAACACTTAATGAGGGTAATCTTGTATTTCCCAACTGCAAAGAATGGCATTTAGTAGTAGACATAGCTTGACAGAAAAGGCACACATGACCAATAAATAATTGTTCAGTTTAAACTATGAGAAAACTTAAGAGCAGGCTACTTACACCCTTTCCCCTGAAAAAATAATAACCATATGAATATAGTAATAATAGCTACTGTTTTTTGAGTTTGCTGTGTTCTAGACACTGTGCTAAAGGCTTAACGTGGATTAGGCCATCTAATCCTCAGAAAGTCTTATGAATACTAATGTTAACCCAATTCCCAGATGAAATGGAGGCTTACAGAAGTTATCTTGTCTAAGACCATAGGTAGAAAGTTGTGAAGTAAAAACCGCAGCCCAGGCAGTTTGCCTTGGAACCTCTGATCATAAGAGGTTCTGCTATTAGCTTAAAAGGACTGAAAGAACCCAAATACTAGTCCCTCCCATCATTGTTACTTTTATAAAGTAGTGTTAAAAGGTAGAAGATGTATGTGAAAAAACTCATGATCCCACTAATTGTAGGAGGTTGGACCTACAAAGTCTAAAAACCCTATACTATTTGATTACGTTCCTTAATCAAGAAAAAATCCTTGCCATCAACAAACAGGCCATGGAAATGAAAAGTACCAAGAAAACAAAACAAACAAAATTTACTTACAGTATCATTAGGCTCACTTTACACTATATGAATACAGTATATCCCAGTCAAGAAATTAGTAATTCTTGTGAAGTTAAAAACTTGAAGAGAAATAGTGTGTATTCACATAATATTTTATTTACTGACCTTTCTGAAACATGTCAAAATTCATATGGCTAATGGAACTTTTCATATTAAAGTGTTCAACATGACGAATTCCTAACAAAAAATGTTAATGTAGGAGTCAACATGCGAATATTACATTAGGTGCTAAAATTCAGGTTACAAATATAAGTATCAGATAATATCATACTTTTGGTTTAATAGAAAATAAAACAGTTGCGAAGTCATGCTCAACACCTTGGTTAAGTAAAGAGAGAAATGGGCAGAGTGTCAAAGAGGTATGCGGAGATTTAACAGTTCACGTCATCTCTAGCCCTTCTGACAAACTGTGTAGAGAAATATGCGACAGCTGCTCTGTAATATGGTGGCTTCAGTCCACCAGTGGTCACTGTGTTCATGCGTTTTAAGCACTGAAAACTAGATTCATAGTCTGCTCAACAAGCTAATAATACTATAAGTTCCTTATATTAAAAAACATAGTTTAAATTTAGAAAGTTCAAGATACAGCCTACTTGTTTTCATATTTACATTTAGATACAATTGAGGTTATACTACTATATGTTAGCAGATATACTGCTGTGCACAGTTAATTCTTGTTAACATATTTTATATTTGTTGGTCATCAGCAGCATACATTTTATATCCAAAAAGAAATCTTACCAACCTAGCAAAATTTGTTGCATTTAATTTCTTTTAAAGAGGAAGAAACTAACCTTAAGAATAGGCATTTTTTGATACCTCATTTTCAAATTATTGATAAAAGCTTACTAAAAGAGGCCCTGGCTGGTGTAGCTCAGTGGATTGAGCACAGGCCTGTGAACCAAAGGGTCATTGGTTTGATTCCCAGTCAGGGCACAAGCCTGGGTTCAGGGCCAGGTCTGCTCCATAGGGGGCGTGCCAGAGGTAACATTGATGTTTCTCTCCCTCTCTTCCTCTTTCCTTACCTCCTCTCTAAAAATAAATAAAATCTTAAAAAAAAATTAAAAAACGAACTTAGAATGTCTGAAAAATATTGTAACCTCATTTATAAAGCCTTATTTGACCATTCTCCTTCCCTCTGGCAAAAGAATAATCATTTTTTAAAGATTTTATTTCTTTTTAGAGAGAGGGGAAGGAAGGGAGAGAAACATAGATTGGGTGTTTCTTGCACATTTCCAGTCGGGGACCTGGCCGGCAATGCAGGCACGTGCCCTAGCTGGGAATTGACCTGGTGACCCTCTGGTTTGCAGGCTGGCGCTCAGTGGACTGAGCCACACCAGCCAGGGGTAGGCTTTTACTCTTTGCTATCAGTTCCCTGTTCACCGTTTTCTCAGCTTCCTCACTCAGTTAATTAAATTGCGTTCTCCTTTCCCTTCATTCTGCCTGGCTAAATTCTGCATTTTCTTTCAGACCCAGCTTTCTTCTTCATTTCAACAGTATGACTTTCTAGAGTATTTCTAGCTCAGGAGTATCTCCTTGTCTTAAAAGTGTTTATGTGGGTGTGCAATCATATCCTGTATGGTAACCCATGGGTGGGTTGTCTCAGTTTCAACTGAGAGGTAGTAAGTCATTTTTCGTATTTGGGTCACTTATAGTACTTCCTATAGGATTTTAAATAGTATGCCCAACATATTAATATGTTTTTGTGTTTGTAGACCTCAGAAATGTCTGAAAATTCCAGTGACAGCGATTCATCTTGTGGTTGGACTGTCATCAATCATGAGGTATGCTATTTAATACTTTTTATAGGGCAGTTTGTGGTATTACAGCGTTAGCAGTGATTTAAACTAGGTTCTTTGGAAGCCAATATTTTTCTACTTTTAAGCATATGGTTTCATTGTCTATAGCTTGGACATTTTTCCACCTACATTAAACTTCATTACTAAAACTCTTCATGAGCCAGCATCATCTGCATTGTTGTACATTATTTTTCTCAGCTTTGAGACAGTAGGAAAATATTTATTGAGGGTTTATTATTGGTCAGGTCCTGTGCTTTACCTACATTCTCATAATTTTAAACCTCTGGTATAAATTGTTTTCATTCTCATTTCATAGTTGAGAAAAGTAAAGCTTAGAGAATTTGAGTAAACTGGCCAAGAATAGGTAACTGGAAAATATCGAAGCCTGCATTTAAACAAAACAGAAAGGAGCATGGAGAACATGTGTTCCATTTATAATATGTATTAGCAGAAAATATGTATTGACAGAAAAAGGACTATGGCTAGAAGTTTATTACAAAATGAATATTATATAGAAGTATGATGTTACATAATTATAATAAACATATTCCCACACTGGCGATACATGTTTATTTTAAGAAAATCATAAGACACTGATGAATGGAAGCAATAACAAAAGTCATCTATACCTATTCAAAGTTTTAATGGATCTCTTTTCCTGTTTGTTTTTTAGGATCTCTTAAGCCTCGCTTGCTTTCCTTTATTAATAAAGATTTAAAATGGTGTGTGTGTGTGTGTGTGTGTGTGTGTGTGTATACACACACACACATATATTTTTATCCTCACCCAAGGATATGTGTATTGATTTTAGAGAAGGAGGGGGAGGGAGAGAGAGAAGAAAAACATTGATGTGAGATTCCCCCTGTGCCCTGACTGGGGATCCAACCCACAACCTAGCCATGTGGCCTGATCGGGAATGGTATCCGCAGTCTTTTGGTGTATGGGATGACACTCCAACTGAGCCACCTAGCCAAGGCTGAAATGATATTTTTACAATCTGATAATTTAAGATTTAGATAAATGGTTAGTCATCTCTTCTAGAAAACAACATTAACAAAAAAAGATTTCTTTTTCCATGAGAAAGTTTCACAATTTAATAGCAGCTGTACCAACTGGTTTCTTCCTTTCTTCCTTTTTTGGTGAGGTCGTTTTATTTTATTTTTTTAATTGACTTTTCTATTTTTAACCTGTTTCCTACAAAGCTTAGATGAACTCCCGTAGCGACAACTTCTCCAGCAAGGAGAAGGATAATTAACTAGGAGCAAGGCAGCTGGAGGGGTCTTACTTGTGGTTTGCAGTGTGGAGCAAGACAGCAAGCGAACCGCTCTGCCACTTCGACACGTGTGTCGTTCGGGTGTTCTGTATTAGGGAGGTCTTGTCACAGAGTAAATCATATCTGTACTTTTATGTCTCTTCCCTCCATATCTAGTTATCAAGTTCTACTCGTCTTTTGCTTTTGTCTCTTACATGTGTTTCCTTTTCCTTTCCCATTGCCCCCATTCTCATTTAGGCCAGAACTGATCTCCTCTGAGACCCCCAGCCCATCCCTAACTTTCTGTTTCTGTCATTCTCCTGCCACCTTAGGCAACCCCAAAGACTTACATTTAGGATTCTTTAGTACTCAACTCAGTACCCACTCGTTTAATGAATTCTTTTAATTTTTGTTCTTTTGAGCTATGTTTATCAAGAGAACTCAGGCCTTTTGGTTTCATGGGTTAGTAAACTATAGGAAAATTGAGAGAGGAGTATGGGGAAAGGCAGAATCAAATGAGTGGTTAACTTTATTTTGCACAAGATCCACTATTTGATTAAAGAAAAGACAGCCTGATTGAAACTGAAAACATATTGAGAACCAACAGATATTGTATGGCAGGTTTTACTTTTTATCACTCATTTTTAACTGTACAAATGAATGATAACAAAACCTCAAAAAAAAAGAATAAATAAAAGATAGTCTGACATCAAAGTAAGGACAAGCTTGAAATTAATAATTAATCTAAAATTGTATAAGCAAAGTTCACTCCATTAATCTGTTGGGTTCATGTTAAGCCTTGCCCTTAAACTTTTTAGTTTTACATTTCTATAATAAGTAGTTACTTACATATGGTTATTTATCTGAATAGGCTATAAATTTGAATTTTGGATTCAAATGTTTTATGTCTTTTAATATCTATCACAAACTGCCTTGCCTGTAGTAGTTCTTTAATGTTGAGTACAGCAAATGAGTAGAAATGGCTAAGTTCAGAAACTTTTATCTTCTGGGATTCAAATGTATTGCTTGGGCTTATAAAATAGTCATCAGATCATATGACTTTTGGGCTGATTTCTGTTTTAGAATCTAAACCTGTTCTCCATTATGCTGTTTCCCTGTTATAGACCTTTATGGACTAAACTGAACAAAAGGTAGTCAGATTAGATCTGTTTTCTTTGGAGTATGGCAACATTGAGACTTGTGGTAATGGAAGCATCAACTTGTAGTCAAACCTAGCTTTGAGGAGCTGATAGATAAATAACTGATTTTCACTTTTCCCTAGGGGTCTGATATAGAGATGGTGAATTCTGAACATGGGACAGCCAGTGACAGCTGTGAACTCACCCCAGAGGATGCATCTTTAGAGCAAGAGGAGCTACAAGTGTTGCAATTAGAGCAGGGAGGTAAGAGGTTTAAAAAGTCTGATTTTTTATTTTTTTAAATAGGATGTGTGAGGGATGTTACAAATCTTACCCTCACCTGGCTAATCTAAATGGTTAGGTCACTGAAGGACTAGAAGTTGGGTATGTAGGTGGGCAGGCCTGCAGAGCCTGGTGGTACCATCCTGTGCAGGGGCTTGTTTATTTGCTGCTGTGTGGACCTCCAGATTAACTCTTCGATATTACATGTGTTAGTAACTCAGTACTATTAACCTTGTACAAAATTATTGAATCATCACAAGTAATTTACTAAACTCATTTCCCATTATTGTCACACTTAAGAGTACTTTGGTTAGAGGTGGTAAATGATATTTAACTACTGTATTACGTTTATGTTATATATAATCATACTTATGAGATTTGATGTTCACATTAATTAGGGAGATATGATGTCCAAATAATTAATGCATACTCTTATCTTCATATTTAAATTACCATTATTTCTTTTTTTATGTATATATCATTGATTATAGTATTACAGTTGTCCCATTTTTTCCCCCTTTATTCCTCTCCACCTTGTAACCCCGTTCCACCAGCATTCCCCCGCCTTAGTTAATATCCATGGGTTCTACATATAAGTTCTTTGCCGTCTCTATTTCCCATACTATTTTTAATTCCCCTCCCTGTCTATTTTGTACCTACCATTTATGCTTCTTATTCCCTGTACCTTTTCCCTCATTCTCTCCCGCCCCCTCCCACTGATAACTCTCCATGTGATCTCCATTTCTGTGATTCTGTTCCTGTTCTAATTGTTTGCTTAGTTTGTTTTTGCTTTTGTTTTAGGTTCAGTTGTTGATATTTGTGAGTTTGTTGTCATTTTACTGTTCATAGTTTTGGTTATCTTCTTTTTCTTAGATAAGTCCCTTTAACATTTCATATAATAAGGGCTGATGAACTCCTTTAACTTGACCTTAGGTGGGAAGCACTTTACCTGACCTTCCATTCTAAATGATAGCTTTGCTGAAGAGAGTAATCTTGGATGCAGGTCCTTGCCTTTCATGACTTCAAATACTTCTTTCCAGCCCCTTCTTGCCTGTACTGTAAGGTTTCTTTTGAGAAATCAGCTGATAGTCTAATGGGAACTCCTTTGTAGGTAACTGTCTCCTTCTCTGTGGCTTCTTTTAAGATTCTCCTACTCTTTAATCTCAGGTAAAGTAATTATGATGTGCCTTGGTATGTGCTTCCTTGGGTCCAAGTTTTTTGGGACTCTCTGAGCTTCTTGGACTTCCTGTAAGTCTATTTCCTTTACCAGATTGGGGAAGCTCTCCTTCATTGTATTTTCAAATAAGTTTTCAATTTCCTGCTCTTCTTCTTCTTCTGGCACTCCTATGATTTGGATGTTTTTAAAATTGTTCTGGAGGTTCCTAAGCCTCTTCTTGTTTTTTTTTGAATTCTTGTTTCTTCATTCTGTTTTTGTTGAATGTTTACTTCTTCCTTCTGCTTCAAATTGTTGATTTGGGTCCTGGTTTCCTTCTCGTTACTGTTGGTTTCCTGTATATTTTCCTTTATTTCACTTTGCATAGCCTTCACTTCTTCCTCTATTTTGTGACCATACTCCACCATTTCTGTGAGCATCCTGATTACCAGTGTTTTGAACTCTGCATCTGAATGTTTGCCTGTCTCTTCATCACTTAGTTCTATTTTTGGCGCTTTGATCTGTTCTTTCATTAGGGCCATATTTTTCTTTTGTCTTAGCACTCCTGTTACATTGTAAGGGGCAGAGCCTTAGGTATTCGCCAAGGTGGGGCAACCCACTTCACTGCGTTGTGGTGCTATATGTGGAGGAGGCATCCAAAAGGGAACACTGATGCTTGCTTAGCTCTTGGCTGGCTTTTGTCACTTGCCCCGCTACCCACAAGCAAATTGGGCCCTTCTGGTGCTGATTCCCGGGTGGGTGGTTTGTGTACATTCTAGGACCATGTGAGTCTCTCCAATGAACTCTCCTGTGAGTCTGGGAGTTTCTCCTGCCACTGTAACTCCCACAGACTTTTACAGCCAGAGGCTTTGAGGGTTTATTTCCCTGTGCTGGGACCCTAGATTGCATGGTCTGTGTTGCTCCCCAGTTGTTCCTCCTGGTTTATCCACATGCAAACGTGGGACCTCCAGCCGCCGCCTCCCCTGG
The DNA here is from genome assembly GCA_004026765.1 of Micronycteris hirsuta. Lineage (NCBI taxonomy): Eukaryota > Metazoa > Chordata > Mammalia > Chiroptera > Phyllostomidae > Micronycteris > Micronycteris hirsuta. Next base: position 50,171 of record PVJI01006298.1, on the reverse strand, counting down.
TCCTCCAGCCACAGCCTTGCCGAGAGTCCTCTCCTCCCCAGGTACCTGTCTCTGCCCCTCCTACTGGTCTGGATGAATGTTTCTTTTTTAACTCCTTGGTTGTCAGACTTCCATACAGTTCGATTTTATGGCAGTGCTGGTGGTTTTTTTGTTTTTAAATTTGTTGTTGTCCTTCTTTTGGTTGTGCAAGGAGGCAAAGTGTATCTACCTATGTCTCCATCTTGGCCAGAAGTCAAATTACCGTTATTTCTAGACTTAAAAATAATTACTAAACATGTAAAAACAACATCCCTCCCCTACTCCCACCCTAGAGAATCCATGTGGAGGTGCAAATACTAGAAATATTGATTATGCCTGTTAATCTTATTTTTAGCTTACCTGTTAATAACTAATCTTACTTGAACTGTGATTGTCCTCTTTCATGGGTCAGAGATCTCTGAGAATCTGAAAGGTAGGAATAGTACTTTGCCCCAGAATACATGTATATTAAAAAAATCTCCATATTCCATAGGAGTCCCTGGACACAAGTACAGCTTTATTGAGGAGTTGTACCTCCAAATTAGTATTCTGTTAGGGACTATGTAACACAAAAGCACTGGGTGGTTTTTTTCCTTTTTTTTTTGGTAGGGGTTAAATTATATGAGAAATACATGTTCATGATAGAAAAAATAGAATAAGAAATAATTTTAAACCATATATATGTATATTAAAATTTTTTTTTGGTCTGTAGATAATTGCTGTAACCATTTTGTGCACAGGGTGGGGCAAAAGTAGGTTTACAGTTGTGAGTGTGTGAAAGTTTGTTCTTGTGTTATTATTCATTGTTGTATTACTTTCCATATGAATAGCTGTAAACCTCTATTTGCTCCACCCTGTATATTCTTTGCTATGCACAAATTTATGTTTATTGTTTTAATATTTTTAACTTGTTAATATTGTGTAGCCTTCTTTAAATATCTAATATTATGAATTCCTGTTTCAATGTTTTTTTCCTTTGATGAGTTTTAAATAAAATGTTTGCTACAGTGACGACATTTTTCTGTGTTCAAGTTCTTGTTTTTTACTCTCTTTTTTTATTGTAGAGAGTTTGTAATTTAAAGCCATAGTTTTGATTCTTGCATTACCCAGACATTGATAGTCATTAGAAGAATGGTACTTTTAATTCGAATAAATTTTAAGAATGCAGGATATATCTGCCATCAGATATCTGAGAATTGATTTTCCATATGAACAGATTTTTATAAAAACCTTGTATTAAGTACTTTGTAAGGTAGAGACAATATTTATTTAGAGATTATATTGTTTTAGTTGCTCTTAAATGAGCTCAGTTCAGTATCTGAAATTATCACCTGACAATTTCAAACATTGAAACAATTATATTTGAAATACAGAGATTGTTTTAGCAACAGAAGAATAACTTTATGTGTCATTTGACTAAGTCCATTTAAAAAAATTAGGAATACATTTTATGTACTCAGATTATTATATTTGTAGACTGCCAAAGTGATAAGGTATAACTAAATTGACTTTTGCTTTATATCAGAGAGCAGCCAAAATGTCACAATGTTAGTAGAAGAAACTGCTTATCCAGCTTTGGAGGAAACGAAGTCAGCACATGAGGTAAGCTTGTGTTTTATTCTAGAAATATGGTAAACAGAGAATACTACTTAAAGCTTCCATTTCTAGTTAAGCATTCTGTTCCTGTTTGAATTAGAAACAAATGTCATTGAAAATTTTGAAAGTCCCCAGATCTTTTGCTTTTAAGTTTAAAATTATTAGCTTTTATTTAAATTTCTGATTGAGATATCTTTTAATTTAGAAAAGTAATTTCTTGGTAATTTATGATCAGATCACCCTGAGAGCTTACTTTCCATAGAACCCCAGTTTTTGTCCACAGTTCCCCCTTTTGGTCAAATAGTGTGGTCTTACAGTGCTAGGAAGGCTCATTCCTGGGGAGTCTCAGTATTGATGTCTTGTGACCACTGGAGATGGGGCAGTGTTGTAACCATGGGATGTGTGTTGAGGCTGAATTTTCCCAAAAGGAGAAAGGCAGTTAAATGGAAGGCAGTCAGGTCTTAGGGCCTTCATTGTGAAAAATCACTCAGACCATTTCTATCCTGTAAACTATCATGACTTGAGTCCTGCCTTCCATCTCATTTTTCTGTATTTGGATCTAGTATAACACTTACGTAAGCCACAAAAAGGGTATTAACAATGATAGATGTTTAGGCATCATAAACAGTTGTACTATATAGAAGAACCCAAAGAAAAAGTACAACTATTAAGTACTGCTAATATCATTAGCAGACAAGAAAAGACAGACAAAATGGATTTGGAGTTCAATATCAATCCATCGGTATACAGGCCTGTTGATGTCTTGTGATACAGTTTGTCTGATGAGGTTGTGTTCCTTTTTTTAAATCACCACCTGAGTATATGTTTATTGATATTAGAGTGAGAGAAAGAAATGGATTTTTTTTAAAAGATTTTATTTATTTATTTTAGAGAGAGGGGAAGGGAGGGAGACAGAGAGAGAGAGAAACAGCAATGTATGGTTGCCTCTCACATGGCCCTCACTGGGGACCCGGCCCGCAACCCAGGCATGTGCCCTGACGGGGAATCGAACCGGGACCCTGTGATTCCCAGCCCACGCTCAATCCACTGAGCTACACCAGCCAGGGCTAGAGAAAGAAATGGATTTTAGAGAGAGACATCAATCAGTTGCCCACCCCCACACCCATACATACTCCAACCAGGGATTGAACCCGCAGCCCTTTTTTGCCTTGACTGGGAATTGAACCTGCAACCTTTTGTTGCACCGGATAATGCTCCATCCAACTGAGCCACCTTGCCAGGGCACATCCTTGAATTACTGTATTTTGCTGTGCATAATGCACACCCTTATTTCTCCCTCAAAAATTTGGGCATAAAAATATGCATTATACACAGCAAAATATGGTATATTGAGAAATTAAGCAAAATGAAGGTCAGTTTTTAAATTTGAGGACAAACTAAATTTTATCCTTTAGCGATTACTTGACTTCTAGAAAAAACTTGATAGCTAGATGATCTTTACATGGCATAGCTTATTACATATATAACTGGGAAAATTTAACCAGTTTTTTAAAGGGCTCCCTGAGTTATGCTAAAATAAACCCATGGAACTGGTGAGAAATCTCTCCACTCTGTGGTCATTGGGTGGCAAAGATGGGCTTTTTAGGCCTGGCTGGTGTAGCTCAGTGGATTGAGCGTGGGCTGGGAACCAGAGGGTCCCGGTTCGATTCCCAGTCAGGGCACATGCCTGGGTTGTGGGCCAGGTCCCCAGTGAGGACTATATGAGGAGCAACCATACATTGCTGTTTCTCTCCCTCTCTGTCCCCCTCCCTTTCCCTCTCTCTAAAAATAAATAAATAAAATCTTAAAAAAAAAAAAAGATGGGCTTTTTAGCTAGCATCTGTAGCCTATCAGGAGTAGGAAGCAGCTAGAGAGTTCGCAAGGGATTTGAAGGTGTTTTCATACTAAAAGATGAACCTACTATTGAGTAATCCTTTCCTATTGGATGGAATTCATATCTTTTATTTTAAGCCCTACTGCTTACATTCCATTATTCACTTTGAACTGTGTAGAAAACATAAGGCCCTTAAATAATTATTGAATTTAATTTTCTCTAAAATTACGATTCCTTAGGGAGAGGAAGAAAGATCACCTGAAGACAATGTCTACTTTGGAACTGTCAGTGATGATTCTGATATTGTTACCCTTGAGCCACCTAAGTTAGAAGAAATTGGAAATCAGGAAGAAGCCATAATTGTTACAGATGTACAGAGTCCAGAAGACTTCAATATGGGCTCTTCTTCTAGCAGCCAGTATACATTCTGTCAGCCAGAAACTGGTAAGCACTATATAAAGAATATACTGATAACAGACTTAAGGAATCCTCTGACCACATTTTATATAATTGTTTCTTTTATAATCCTAAATCTCAAGTTTTAAATATATTCGAATCAAACTCAAGAGACACATTAATAAAATTTACTGTCATATTTAATATTTTCCTAGACTCCAGGGCCTAGAGCACAGTCTTTAACAGTAAATACCATCTCTTAATCATTAAGTAAAAGACAAAAAATAGCCTCAAGGAGGTTTGTTAATGTCTCAAACACTCCAACCAAAATGCATTTGACATTTTTTCAGATGTTTTTCTTTTTAAGATTTTATTTATTTATTTTTAGAGAGAGGGGAAGGGAGGAAGGAAGAGAGAGAAAGGAACATCAATGTGCGAGAGATACATTGATTGGTTGCCTTTGTCATGCCCCCAACTGGGGACCTGTCCCACAACAACTCCGGCATGTGCCCGACTGGGAATGGAACCAGCAGTCTTTTGGTTTGCAAGCCAGCACTCAATCCACTGAGACACACCAGTCAGGGCACATTCTTTAGATCTTCAAGAGTGGGAGATTGAGCCATTGTACCTAAAAGTAGGAGAATGTTAAGATTTTTACCTACATTGGTAAAAATTTTATATTGTAGAAAAAGTAAAAGAAACTTCTTATTGAAACCTTTCGGAACTATTCAGTGATTAGTCATTTAATAAACATTTACTGAGTGGTACTATGTGCCAGACAGGGCTCAGGTAGCTGTCAGTACAGCAGCATCCCAAGTCTCTGACTTTTAGATTTCAGATTGATTTATGAAAGTGTGCCTAATGTAAGTCATATATTAATGCAGTTAATGCCTGTTGTTCAGGCAGAATCATTTGGAGGTTAAAATGTAAGTTACTGAACTAAATCCCTTCTAGAATTTTTTGGCTCAATTTTAGGAGCATAAATAACAACTTTCAATGTGGTATAATATTTAAACACAACTTATTGGAAAAATAAAAGAAACAAACCTATAATTAACCCATAATTACAACCTAAGGGTGAATTACAGGAAAGACACCTTGGAACACTGCTAGTAATTCCAAGAATTTCCTAAGTTGATACAGAAACAGGAACATGTAGTATCCATTTCAGATCATTTCCTTAGATTTTACCATTCTTTAATATTTACATTTACCAGAATCAGATAATGGAATTTCTGTTATTGCAGTTAAAGTTAATAAAATGTCAAGTAGAGATTTTTTCATTATTTAACTTAATAACAAGTTATTTTCAATTAGCGTATTAGTAGTTTGCCTACAGACAGGCTTGAAAACACTTGATTCAGATGTTTAAATATTCATCCGGCATTCTTAGTGGTCATAGAGAAACTTCAGCCTTGGTCAGAATAGGGCTAATATAATTGATTTTAGAATCCATTTTAGTTATCAAATTTTATTTTATTTACTTTAATATCAGATTCATGCTATATTCAAGTATTTTTTTCCCTTTTTCTTCTTTTTTAAAAGACCACACTGGGCCCTGGCTGGTATGGCGGTGGATTGAGTGCTGGCCTGTGAACCAAAAGGTTGTGGGTTTGATTCCCAGCCAGGGCACATGCCTGGGTTGCAGGCCAGGTCCCCAGTAGGGACTGTGTGTGAGAGGCAACCACACATTGATGTTTTTCTCCTCTTTTTCCCCTCCCTGCCCCTCTCTCTAAAAATAAATAAATAAAATCTTTAAAAAAAAAAAAAAGAAACAGGCCCTGGCTGGTGTAGCTCAGTGGATTGAGCGCGGGCTGGGAATCAAAGGGTCCCGGTTCGATTCCCAGTCAGGGCACATGCCTAGGTTGCAGGTCAGGTCCCCATGAGGGCCATGTGAGAAGCAACCATACATTGCTATTTCTCTCCCTCTCTGTCTCCCTTCCTTCCCCTCTCTCTCTAAAAAAAAAAAAAAGAAACAAAACTTAAACTTAAAAAAAAAAAATAGGAGACCACGCTAGCTTAATTTGAGAATATTAGTAGGCAAGAAAAGGTAGTTGAAGTAGGAGTTTTGCAGAAGGGTCCAAGCAGACATTTAAGAAATTTATATGTGCTGTTAATTTTTTTCCAGATAATTGGACACTTCAGAGCACATTATTCTAGTTTTTATCTAACTTTATAAATTTAGACTTTGGAATTTTATAGATTTCAGTTAAGAGGTATAGTTTATTAGGTATATTTTTATCCATTGCTGTTCCTCACAAAGGACATTGTTAAATAATGACATTGAGCTATGTTGAAAAGACTGTATATAGATCAGTTGCACAGTTTTTGTTCTCTATTCCTTTTCCCTTTTTTTTTTTTTGGTTTAAGTTCCTGTTACCCATTGCTTACTTATTTTGTTTTTTCCTTTTCCTTTCTTCATTTCTGTAGGATGTCAACTTCAGTTTTTTTCTTCTAAATTAGATTCTTGCGATAGTAATCTTTTATAGATATAAGAACACTCCCCATCCTCTTCATGTGGCCCTCTTCTCCCCTAAGAGAGCCAAGTATGTAGTTGTAGAAAAGTTTGTATTGCATATGTTTTTTTTAAAAGGCATGATTGTAAGATTTTGATGGAGCACAAATAACAATGTTAAATGATAATTAAAATGAGTATTTTCAGTTCTCTTTTTTCTTTTTATTTACAATAAAGCTTTATACATCTTTTTTCCTGTTTATTCACAAAAGAAAGGTGGTGGGAGAAGCTGTGGAAGATTCCTGAATGCATAAGGGGATGGGATGATCAGCTGAAACACCATGTTCCTAGCCAACTCGCTTTCCAAGGTGGTGTGACTAAATCTATCAGCTTTTCTAGAGCTGAGTATGCCTAGTCACATTTACTGTTTACTTAGTGCTTTAAAGATATCTGTTGTCAGCTATGGTACTCTAAACAGGTGTTCAAGTTGATTTTGTAATAAAGCTGGCTAAGCTTATTGCATGCCTTTGCATTGCTTGCATCTTGGACTGTGGGCCAAACTAAGCTTTAAGAGGTTTTTTATAAATCAAAATAGTTCAGCTATCATTTGTATGGGTTAAAAAAAATGGAAGCATTAGATAATGATGTGAAGTTATTAATATGGGTTAAGCTGGTTTTTTGACTTGAAGGCAGTATGTTAATGTAGAATTGAAAGTTTATTTAGGACTTTTGACAAAAGGTTTTTTTACATTTACCCATTTTAATACTGTCAGAATGTCTGACTTAAATACTCCAACCATGGTCATGCCTTTGTACTATGTAATGCTTTGTTTAAATCTTCCTTTCTTTCTCTTTGTCTAAGAAATGTAACCTGACAGCTGAGGCAAAGGTATCTTGGAAAAACTAGTGATCTAGAATAACCAGATCAACATGGGCGTGAGGGTCATGAACAAAAGCTCTCTCACTGCATCTGTGTCACCAAAGCTTAGGAATATTCATTCATTCAGCAGTGCCTTCTGTCTTTGTGTTTGTTGTTGTAAATGTGAACGTTAACTGAATCCTCCATGATTCTTCTTTAAAAAGTATTGCCTAACCTAAGTCACCAGCTTTCCTCTGGCATGGATAACCTGTCTTTTGAAGAATGGTTTTGCTTTTTTGAAGCATGAATGTTGGTTGTTTTGTAGCTCTGTGCATCAAGTTTCAGTTCACATTTTATCCTTACTTTTAGTGCTTTTTTTTCTTTCTAACTGCCCTGGGGGAATTATTATTGAGTCACATAATCTTCTGTGTCAACATATAGTTTATTGATAATGTGAAAACGTGTTAACGGATTATACATGAAAAAAAAACAAAGGTAATTTTTCTAGTGGATATGTTCCCAGGACTTGAGATTTCTTGTGAATTTAAAAAAAAAAATTTTTTTTTTTGTTACTACTTTTTTCATAAAGAAGGAGCAGCACCAAACTAGTCCTTAATATTGGAGATAGCTGTTGTGTCACTTCCTCATGCTGACATATTTACTAGAGGGTAAAATTAATAGCCTTCTAGTAAGAGTGGCAGTTGAAGGGAAGGGCTCACCTGACATCTGGAAACCTGTGTTAAACAATAGTGCTTTGAACTTTGATTGTGTAGAGTCAGAGGATGTAAGTAAAACTAGGGTCCAGACACACCAAGGAACTGCTTGTGTATGTCCCTGTGTTCCTTAAACAGTTGAGCTTAAATTAACCTCTGTTTGAAACTGAATGAAGAGATACAGGGTTTGTTTGTTTTTTTCCTTTTAGAAATAGTATTTGTTTATATCTGTAATATCAAAGAAATTTAATGGACTACGAGAATGATTGTACTAATGGTATAAACTACAGGAGAGGTTTAACAAAAAAACAGGTAGACCTTCAAAGGCATATAATATGATTAACAGATTCTTGTGTATCACAGTTGAAATATTTTATGTTTTGGAATTATGTTGATAAACCTGAAAATTTGATTTTTTGATTTTGGTTGTCTCATGTACAAAAGGCATGAAGGGCTGGCATTAATTATTGTGTATTATATTTACTGGGAAATCTTTTCTAAAATTTTTAATATTCATCTATATTTTTTTTTAAATAGTGTTTTCATCTCAGCCTAGCGATGACAAATCAAGTAGTGATGAAACCAGCCATCAGCCCAGTCCTGCCTTTAGACGACGCCGTGCTAGGAAGAAGACCATTTCTAGTTCGGAATCTGAAGAACGACTGCTTCCTGAACAAGAAACTGAAGCCCCTAAGGAGTGTAAACGCCATTTCAGTAGTGGCCTCAATAAGTGTGTTATACTGGCTCTGGTGATTGCAATCAGCATGGGATTTGGACATTTCTATGGTAAGTAATTGAAAATTTGTTGTACGTAAGTTGATGGCACAGGGTAGAAACACTAAGAGTAAGGAATTCTGGGATCTGTTTTAGTGTCCTATGTGCTTATATGATTTAACACATAGGACATGTGTTTAGTGTTTATATGATTAAAATATAACCTTGAAAAGCTCGCAACCTGTTTGATACTCAGTTTTCTCAGTTGGATAGTGGGGGTGGTGTTGCCTATTTCACAAAGCTGTTTTCACTTAAATTCAGCAGTATTTATTTAAGAAATAGAAGGATTATTAGCATGTATGTTTTTATTATAAGGAAAAGATTGGAAGATTAAAAATCTGAAGTGCCTACTATGAGGCAAATCATTTATTTTAAAATCACAATTAAAGCAGTTTTAACTATGACTTTATTAGGAGGATTATTTTAATCCCATTTGAAATAGTTACAATTGGAATGTCACAATAATTGTTGCTCATTATTTCTGCCTTCTAGTTTCATATAAGCTTTATATTTTGTTGCATTTGTTTTATAGTTTAGTATTTTGCTTACTATTACTCTTGTTAATTTTTATGTGCATTGATTATCTTAATGCAAAGCCTTTAAAAGTGTCTTGGGTGAAAAGGAAGGAATTCTATGTGGTGTTACTTCATTTGAGAGTCCAACGATTGAATCTTATTTAAGGTATATATTTGCACAAAGATGAAAGTGTAGCCCTGACTGGTGTGGCTCAGTTAGTTGAGCGTTGTCCAGCATAAGCGAAAGGTCACCGGTTCAGTTCTGGTCAGGGCACATGCCTGGGTTTTGGCACGATCCCTGGTTGGGGTGCAAGAGAGAGGCAACCGATCGATGTTTCTCTCTTCCTCCCTCCCTTCCCCTCTCTCTAAAAATAAATAAATAAAATCTTTTAAAAAAAGATGAGTGTTTGAGAACTAAACATTCACACTCTGCTTTATTAGAATCAAAACAAATGGCTTAGATCTTGTCAATAAATTTCATGTAAGATCTTGTCTTATATTATTAACGACATTTAGATTTTTTGACTATGTAATTCACAATCTAACTTTCTGAAGTATTCCTGTTTTGCTATTTCCTTCTACTAGTGTGTTCATTATACAAAGATTGAAGAAATACATGTACTGTTATGTTGATTTGTGGAAAAAATACATCATTCAACATAGTATACTATTAGGGTAATTCATGAAGACAGTCAATATTTGATTTAAATCAGTCAGTAAAATGTGTTTCTTCTTATAGGTGCCTGCTTGAATTTGATACTGAAATACTATCATTTATATCCTCCCTTGAAGTTTGTTGTAATGAAATTTAACCTGAAATATATATATTTAACTTTTTCCATTATCTAGTTGGAGCAAATGTGTGAATCTTTTTTTTTGAGCATGATTCTTTTTCCCCACAGGTAAACATGGAGGTAACAAAGGAGAAGGTCTTATCTTAATCTTTTTTTCCTACTAAAAATTGAACAGTGATTTAATGTTTATCTAAATTCCATTAAAACCTCACCAATTGCATGAAATTCTAAGTATTTTGTAGAAAGATCAATTTAGAGAGGACTGCTTTCAAAATTGAGAAATTATTGCCACTACTTAGGATTTTTGTTACTTGTAAAACTTACTTTAATAATTATATTTAACAAAACATTTTCCTGTACTTGAAATTAGCTTTTCAGAATATGAAAAGTCTAAATAGTATAGCGTGAAGAAGGTTGATACAATAAGAAGACTGGCTCAATGAACATATAAAAACTTACCTGAACAATTTACTAGTTTTTCACAGTCACTGTTTAAGGGACATTACATTTTTTTCTTAACTCTGGTACTAATCTCAACTTTAAGAGCTCTTTTGAGTTGACTTCAGAACCACTTTGAATTTCTCATGCACCATGAAGTCAGTTGTTGCATACCGTAATGTCATTTGCTTTATAATTTAACGAAAACATACTACTAAGTGAAACCATTCAGAACATTGACCAAGTTTGGCTCCATATAATTTTGGAATTTCAGACCTAGCCTGGAAGGAAGAGAAAACTAGTATGACCGATGATAGTAAAAGAATGTACTTAAAAGTATTTGGGACTGCTGCGGGTTCTGAAACTACTTATAAAAGTTTAAAGAAAAATTTTCATGCATGAAGCACCTGTCTTCCTTACCTTTCTGTGCTCATAGATATCCATGTTCTAAATCATTAGTGGAGTTCAATTGGACTGGTTTTCTCAAGAAGTCACTTTAAGTATTGATAGGCTGCCCTGCTCTTCAACAGGTAATGCAACAGAATGTAAGTAGGTGCCATGGTGTGTAGCATAGACAAAGATTATAGCTCAGAGGCTGTACTTATTGAGTCATCCTGGAAATGGTAAGATTTGAGTTGTGTTTGGTCTTACTATGCTTATGCTGGGTGGAAAGAAAGGGGAACATTCCAGCAGTGGAGAACCCGATAACCTGAAAAGAAACTTGCTGGGTTTGGGAGCAGTGAGAAGACTGCCTGGACTTTAGCAGAATTGTTATTTAGAATAATGGAATGTAAAGTTGGAATATGTGGTATGCTGTTACATTGTCAAACATCTTGGAATTTGGATAGGAGAGTTTGATTTATAGAGTGACCTAATGGCAATAAGTTTAGAGGAAAAGTGCAAGAAGGAAAATGGTGTGGGGAAAATTAGGCCAGTCATTTTGGAAATTTTGTAATTTAGATATATGGTGATCAGAGCCTTAATTATAGAGATGGTGGGTATGGAGAAGGTTGGTGAAATAAGGTTCATTGAAGTAATAATGGAAAACAGACCTTTGAGATGGCAAAGGTCCCAAGATACTCGTTTTTTTGTTTTTTGTTTTAAATTCCTAGAAGTGTGCTAGCTGCTTTACCTTTGGAGATGGGAGTATGACTGGGAAAGAGTTTTATTTAGATGATACAGTAAATAGATGGTGAGCCATTTTGGTTTGTTTTTACTGAACTTTATTGGAGAATGGTTTAGGGTAGCTGTTGAAGTTTAATTTTTTGTTTGTTTGTTTCCATGAAGCTGTCCCCAAAATTGTGCCCAACAGGCAGCTAGATATATTGTATAGATGCTCTGATCAGATCTGTAGAGAAGTCTTAACAGCAGTGATAGCAAAAACTGACAGTGGGTTAATGTAATTAATACAGATAGATGTGTACACATGACCAGAAGGCTAAAGATTGTACTTTGAGCAGTAACACTTTATAGTCAGGCAGCTGAAGATGTAGGAAAACAACAAAACAAACCCAAAAACCTCTAGGAGTGGCTGCTTTCTTGCGCTTGAGGTGGAGGAAACCCTAGTAGTGAGATTGACAGTCATCAAACATGCTATATAATAGTACTGCCAATTCGGGTCTCAACACGTAGTTCTAGGTTATTTTCCACTGAGGAAAAGGAATTCATCCTATTAGAAGTTTGAAAAGAAAGATTTTCTGTCACTTGGGAAACTACATATGTATGTATTTCAACATTTAAAAAAAAATCTGAGATTCTTTTGAGCGATACTGAAACAAATTTGCCATGCTTTTATAAATTGGAACATTTAAAGAGAGGGTGTGAATCCTAACAGAGTATCAGCTGTTAATTGGTTACAGTTGTCTGTAATTTGGCAAAGGATCTCTCTTTAGTGTATATCAAGATGTATTGAAGAAATTAAAAATTAATTTTTTTTGCAGTAAGAGAAGAAATAGTTTACTATCATTACATCCTTTCATTACAAAAAATTCTTAAGGCTATGCTACTCAGTAGATGTAATATTAAAATTGTCAACTGCATTTTGCCTTGTTTTTGATTGTGTTGTTTTTGATCTCTTATGCATGAAGCATGTAGCAGCATGTGAACAGGCATGTCTTGGCAAATTAACATTTTAATTTTTAAGGTGATTTGAATTTTTTTAGTTGGTTTAAGATCTCTATAGCACTGATGGGATAGGGATGGTGGTACTATAGTACAGATGTAACCAACACAGAATGCTCGAAAGATTTGGCTTTGAGAATGGTGTATAATCATAGTCAATTATTTTCCTTGTTACAACTTTTGGGTTTGTGTTATATTATTTAGGAGAATTATAGTAAGAAAAAATAGGCATTTTTGTTTTTTCTTATAAACTATGAATAGACTCCATGCTTTGTCTCTTTCTCTGTCTGGGAGAATGCAACACTTTATGTACTTCAAAGTTCCCTCAAAAACAACAGACCTGAGTCCTCGCTCCAGCAGCACATACACTGAAAATGGAACGATACAGAGAAGATTAGCATGGCCCCTGCGCAAGGAGGACGCCCAGTTTCGTGAAGCGTTCCATATTTTGTGCAGAGTCCCAGGGGGCATGTTTGATTAGCTCAGAAGAAATATGAGTCAAAGCACAGTGTGTAGCTCTCAATAGCATAATTGTGACTTTCGACTGCAAAAAAAGAAAAAAATTAACAGACTTTAGTGTCTTCTGTATAGTAAGATAAAAACATTACCATAAATTGTTTTCTTTGTTAGGGTAATGATGGACTGGCTTGTTTTAATCAAAAGGATAGTGAGCTGCTTAAATATCTCTGGGTAGATGAGAAATAAAAAAATATGTTAACCTACTTGGCCTAATTTGTATTATATTAACATCCATCCACCACCATTTGATGAATGATACCATGAGAGTTTACTTATTCATACTTTGTTTATATATTCAGAAATTTTATAGAACTGTGAAATGCTAATAGTTTGAAGAAGATGATCCTACCTTGATTAGTTCAGTATATGTAGATTAAATTTTATTATATGTTTAAAATATTGGTAATCATAACATTTATGTTGTATGTTTCTAATAAAAATTTTCATTTTTAGGCACAATTCAGATTCAGAAGCGTCAACAGTTAGTCACAAAGATACGTGAGGATGAATTGAATGATATGAAGGATTATCTTTCCCAATGTCATGAGAAACAAGAGTCTGTTACAGATTATAAGGTGTGTACTACTAACACATTTTATTAACAAATAATCGTTAGCCAATAATTAATATGCTATTCAGATACAGGTACAGTACAGATTAGCAAATCAGTAATATTGGTAATTGTTTTTTTTTATTTTTTTATTTTAATTTTTATTTATTGATTGGAGGGATGGAAGAAGGAGAGAGAGACATCAATATGTTGTTCCACTTAGTTATACATTCATCAGTTTTAATATTGGTAATTGTTGATTGAGTACTGTGTCCCAGTCACTGTACTCATGTACAATATTTCTCTTATTTCTGACCACAGCCCTGTGAATTAATCAAGTCTCAACTTCATTTTAAAGATGGAAGGAGGTTCAGAAAAGTTAAATAACTTTCCCAAGGCTAGCAGCTGGCACAGCTGAATTTGATTCTGACTTCAAAGGTGTTAGGCCTAATCACTTATATTATAGTTAACATTACTTTAAGTCGATATTATATATAAAATATATACCATTATTATTAACTTAATTTTTATAGAGCCAAGCAAAACATTTTCATTCAGTGAGAAAGAGGAGTGTTTGCAGCCTAAGCTTTTCCCTTAATCAAGGAAAATAATCAGCCAGTTTTTTCCCTCCGGTTTCTTGTTAGTTCTGATGCAAGAGATAGCATGTTATACTTTCCTACCTAAAACTCACCTGACTCTAGCAGGACTGTGTTTGTTCATTCTGGCCAGTTACCGAACACATTTGTGGATTTATGAGGACCAGCAAAATAGCTGGTCTCCTATCTAATTCTTCCTTGGGAAGGGTGTGTAGGGATTGTAGATAAATTCAGGGTAGGAAAAGAATAAACTGTTCCTGTTTCCTTCACTTTCCCCAGATTTCCTTTATACTTTATGTATGTATCCCTCATAGGATTATGATTATGTTTCTTTGGAAGACAGAATCCTGCTTGACATCTGAATTATATCTTTCAGGGAACAACTACTGAAGTTGGTTATAAATAATACAGTTTTCCTACCTTGGTCAGAGAATGTTTTCAAAAGAGGACCCATTTTCTTTCTTTTTTTAAAAATATATTTTATTGCCCAGCTGGTGTAGCTCAGTGGATTGAGCGCGGGCTGGGAACCAGAGGGTCCCGGTTCGATTCCCAGTTGGGGCACATGCCTGGGTTGCGGGCCAGGTCCCCAATGAGGACCATGTGAGAGGCAACCATACATTGCTCTTTCTCCCTCCCTTCTCCTCTCTCTGAAAAATAAATAAATAAAATCTTTAAAAAATATATATATATTTTATTGATTATGCTATTACAGTTGTCCCATTTTCCCCCCTTTATTCCCCTCCACCCCATACCGCCCTATTCTCCACCCTTTAGTTTTTGTCCATGGGTCATACACATAAGTTCTTTGGCTTCTATATTTCCTATACTATTCTTAACCTCCCCTGTCTGTTTTCTACCTACCATTTATGCTACTTATTCTCTGCACCTTTTCCCCTTCTCTCCCTCTCCCCTGTTGATATCCCTCCCTGACTTATATAAATCCCTTTAACATTTCATATAATGAAGGCTGGGTGATGATGAACTCTTTGAACTTGACCTTATCTGAGAAGCACTTTATCTGCCCTTCCATTCTAAATGAAAATTTTGCTGGATAGAGTATTCTTGGATGTAGGTCCTTGCCTTTCATGAGTTGGTATTCTTCTTTCCAGCCCCTTCTTGCCTGAAAGGTCTCTTTTGAGAAATCAGCTGACAGTCTTATGGGAATTCCTTTGAGGTAACTGTCTCTTTTTCTCTTGCTGCTTCTTGGATTCTCTCCTTATTTTTAATCTTGGGTAATGTCATTATGATGTGCCTTGGTGTGTTCCTCTTTGGGTCCAACTTCTTTGGGACTCTCTGAGCTTTCTGGACTTCCCTTAAGTCTATTTCCTTCACCAGCCTGGGGAAATTCTCATTTGTTATTTGTTCAAGTAAGTTTTCAATCCCTTGGTCTTCCTCTTCTCCTTCTGGCATCCCTATGACTCGGATGTTGGGACGCTTAAAGATGTCCTGGAGGTTCCTAAACCTCGCCTCAGTTTTTTGAATTCTTGTTTCTTCATTCTTTTCTGGTTGGATGTTTTTTTCTTTCTTCTGGTCCACACTGTTGATTTGAGTCCCAGTTTCCTTCTCATCCCTGTTGGTTCCCTGCACATTTCCCCTCATTTCCTTTAGCATATCCTTCATTTGTTCATCTAATTGCAACCAAATTTCAGCCAATCCTGTGAGCATCTTGATTACCAGTGTTTTGAACTGTGCATCTGATAGACTGGCTATCTCTTCATCACTTAGGTGAATTTTTTCTGGAGCTTTGATTTGTTCTTTCATTTGGGCCATTTTTTTTTCTTGGTGCACCTGTTACTTTAAGTGGCGGAGCCTTAGGTGTTCACTAGGGCAGGGTAACCCACTAGCTGTGTTGACACTGCCTGTGGGGGCAGGGCCTGAGAGAACAATGGTGCTTGCTCTGTTCTCTGCACTTCCCCTGCTACCCACAAGCAAGTTGGGTCCTTCTGTGCTGGCTCCAGGGTGGGTGGGTGGGCTTGTGTAGTTCCAAGTCCCTGTGGGTCAAAGAGTACCCATTTTCTTTCACCAGCATGATTTCTGGTTCCATAGGCCACTGGCTTTTAGGAGGCTCACCCTGCATAGGTCTTTACTGAGTCAGTTCTTGCAGAGCGCTTGTCTCCATCTGTTAAATGTGGTTTGGTTTTTTGAAGATCTTCATGGAAGACCTGCCCAGGATCTGCTCACCAGTCACTTAATTCAAGAATATGGAGTTTACAGGATCCTGCAGTCATTCTCTGGCTGCATATGACTGTTCATTTGAAGATAATGCTACATCACTCAGTTCTCCTCCACTGCCTACTTTTGTTGGTTAGCTGAAACTTGTTTTCTCTTACACAGCAGATGAAATGACTATAATGAAACTTTAGTAAATCATTCTCTGAAGATTAATGAGCCAAGCAGTGAAACATCCATTTCAGATAGTTATTTCTAAGTGGAAGATACTGTCGTTCTCTTAAAAGATATTTTTCCCCTTGTTTTTGCAAATTAGCTATTTTTCTGGTCTGATTCATTTGGAATTGCTGTATTTGGTAAATCAAGCAAAATTTAAGTATCATTTTGCAGATTTATACATAAGATGTTTTAACTGACTGAATACTGCTAATAACCATTATTAACCTGTATAAACAGGTTGTTTAGTTTCTGGCTATTTTGCTTAGTTTGTTACTAATGCGTATGTTGAAAGAAAAATTAGACCACTCAAGGCAACCTTGAACTGCAGCAAAATTTTATAAACCTGCTTGGACATAACTTTTTTCTATCAAAGGTGCTAACTTTGGAATTATATTACTAATCTTCTTAGTTTCTTTAGATTATTATTGAATTTGGGGGAATTAGTTATAAATGTTACCAAGATTCATTCTGTCCTCTAAAGTACAAGAGAAATTTTATGATTTATCAGAACTTAGAGACACTGATTTGCATAAGACTAAGAGGTTTCAAATAGGATGAAGATTATTGAAATCTTTTTCCTTCTAAGAGTGCAGTGAATATAAATAGAATTTTTTTTTCAAAGATTTTATTTATTTATTTTCAGAGAGAGGAGAAGGGAGGGAGAAAGGGCAATGTATGGTTGCCTCTCACATGGCCCTCACTGGGGACCTGGCCCGCAACCCAGGCATGTGCCCCGACTGGGAATCGAACCGGGACCCTCTGGTTCCCAGCCCGCGCTCAATCCACTGAGCTATACCAGCTGGGCTAAATAGAATTTTTTGAAGCATCATGTCATCTCCATCTGTAATTGTAGTTTTTATAAAAAATATTCTCTCTCACACAACGATTAGAGAAGCCCTTAGTCCTGTCTACATTCTTGCCAGGAGCCTTATCAGGAGAGATTGGAATCATGTAGTCAACATACAGGAGGCTAAGCTCCTTTTCTCCTAACATGTAAGTGGGCCTAGAAACCAGTACAGATTGCACAAGACTATGGGAATCACTAATCAGAAATACCCCATCTCTAGTTTTAGAATCTTGGAGACAAACCAAACTCTAGCTCATTTTTAACAAAGTCTTCGAACATGGAATGCTCTTATTTTGATGTAGCTCTCTGCTCTTCATTTTCGTGTATCAACCTTGTATTTTCCAATTTTTATATACTGGAAATACATAAAGACTAGTCTTTGTATAAACATATACTAAAAATTTATGATGTATTATATGTTAAAGATTTAAATTCAGCTTTTAAAACAGTTGACAGTTTTCTTCTCTTTCACAAAAATTTAGTCATTGAAGGAAAACCTTGCAAAGTGTCGGACCGTTACTGAAGCAGAGAAGATGTCCTTTGAAACTCAGAAAAAGAACCTTGATACAGAAAATCAGTATTTAAGAATATCTCTGGAGAAGGAAGAAAAAGCCTTGTCTTCACTACAGGAAGAGTTAAGGAAACTAAGAGAACAGATTAGGATATTGGAAGATAAAGGGACAAGTACTGAATTAGTTACAGAAAATCAGAAACTTAAGCAGCATTTGAAAGAAGAAAAGCAGAAAACACACAGCTTTCTTAATCAAAGGGAGACTCTGTTGGCGGAAGCAAAGATGCTAAGGAGGGAACTGGAGAGAGAACGACTAAAAACCATGGCTTTAAGGGTGGAACTTCAGCAGTTAAGCTCTAGGCAGTTAGCTGGCAATCTAGACTCTCCCAATGTATTGACTGAAAAGAAGGAAGTAGAAATCTTACGGGAAAGACTCACTGAGCTGGAGCGGAAGTTGAACTTTGAACAGCAGCGGTCCGATTTGTGGGAAAGACTGTATATTGAGGCAAAAGATCAAAATGGAAAACAAGAAACTGATGGAAAAAGGAAAGGGAGCAGAGGAAACCACAGGGCTAAAAATAAGTCAAAGGAAACATTTTTGGGTTCAGTTAAGGAAACATTTGATGCCATGAAGAATTCTACCAAGGAGTTTGTGAGGCATCATAAAGAAAAAATTAAGCAGGCTAAAGAAGCTGTGAAAGAAAATCTGAAAAAATTCTCAGATTCAGTTAAATCCACTTTCAGACATTTCAAAGATACCACCAAGAATATCTTTGATGAAAAGGGCAATAAAAGATATGGTGCTACAAAAGAAGGAGCAGCTAAAAAACCAACAGTTTTTAGTGAATATTTATATCCACAGTATAGGGCACGTACACAAAACCAGAATAATAGAGGCCCTACCATGCAAAAAGAGGGAAGGAAAGGAAAGCCAATTCACTTTGAAGAATTTGGAAGGAATACAAATTCACAGAAATGCAGTGCTGAACATGGCTGTAACGAAAATTATAATTCTTTCAGAAAGGCTTGTTCTGGTGTATTTGAATGTGCTCAACAGGAATCCATTAACCTATTTAATATGAAAGTGTTGAATCCTGTAAGGATAGATGAATTTAGACAGTTAATTGAAAGGTACTTAGTAGAAAAATTGGATAGTTTTCATCATTGGAAAGAACTTGATCAATTCATCGATAAGTTTTTCATACATGGTACCTTTATACATGATCAGAAGCTCTTCACTGACTTTGTTAATGATGTTAAAGATTATCTTAAAGACATCAAGGAATATCAAGTAGATAATGATGAAGTGTTTGAGACGTTGGATGAATATATATATAGACACTTCTTTGGTCACACTTTTTCCCCTCCATATGGACCCAGGTCGGTTTACATGTCACCATGTTACAATAGTTTTTAACATTTATAGATTGGATAGCATTTTATCATTTGATAAGTTGCTTGGAATGTTACTGTTTGTAAAGTACTCATTGTAAAAAAAAAAGTACTATTTGTAAATGTACTTTATTCCCAGAGAATTTAGAATAAATTAACTTTAAACATAATTTCAAGTTAATAGATACTACAAATTGAAAATTTTATATAATCAGTTTGACTTGAGTAAATAGTTTAATTTCTACCTGAAAAAATCAGTTAAAGGTATATAAAGCCTATTTTAGCTTATTTTATTTCTGTAAGATTATTTTCCTTTAATCTTTCATTTACTTACTTTTGGGAAGCTAGGCGTGAACACTGCAAATTAAATTTTGAAATCAGAAGAGCACAGTAACAGTTTGGATGCTCCATTTTTCATTTGTCGATTCCATTTACTAAATTATGATATTTAGTACACTTATTACAAAATTAATTGTTGATGGAGAGACATGATCAAAGAGGCAAACTTGGCAAGCCACAAGTTTTAATGTGTGTGCTTTGTAAATAACTACTAAAATTAAGGGTATCCATCACTTACCAGTTTTATATTCTGTAACATGAGACTTGACTAACCTTCAAATGTTAGCTTTACATTTTTGCATTTGACATAGGTATCTTTTTGAATAAAAGTAATGTGTCTATAAAATAATGAGACTGGTACTGGTGAATTTAGTCATTAGATGAGTATCTAGTCTTACAATGAGCAAAGCACAGTGAGGCTGCCCTGAGGAAACATGAAAAATTCTTGTTGAGAAGGAGATCACAAGCTATTGGAGAGTTAGGTAAATTAATGGAGATACAGAGACATTGTACGTAGTGGCCTCAGTCTGGAGATATGTGGGAAGGCTTCATGAGCGAGGTGGCCTTTGAACTAAACATTTTTAAACTGGCTTTTGAAGGAAAAATGAATTTGTTAAGCAGATAGGGTAGGACAGTCCACTCAAAGGGAACTCTGATTTGGAGATCTGAAGACATGTCACTTCAGGGAGGCAAGGTAGTGCTGGAGTATGAATAGAAGAGAATATGTAGCTCATGAAGAGCTTCATTTTATGCTCGAGAACATGCTTTATTGCATTTTGGATCAGTGGCAGCAGCCTGAAGAATGAGTCATTGGAAAGGGTGAAGCTAAGATGGTCGTTAAAACGATACAGACGTGAACTGATGAGGATGAGTGGAAAGGGGGAGATAGATTTGAATACACAGAAAGTAAAATTAGTGGTATTTCTTGTCACTAGAGAAGTAGAAAGTGACAGTGGTTTCCATATTTTTGGGTTGGGTCATTAGTTGGATAGTGAGATTACTAAGATAAGGAATACCATAAGGTTTTAGATAAGGGAAATTGAAAAAGAATTGTGCTTAGAGGTACCTATTGACATCCAAGTGGAAAGGATTAGTTGTATGACTATCTCTAGCCCATATTGTGTGTGTGTCATCTAGGCTGGAGGTACTTATCAGACTTTTGGGGAACACCACTGTATAGGGAGGGGGTTTTAGGAAAAGGAGGCTGAGAATGACAAGACCAGAGAAATGGTATCATGAACAACCAAAGATAATCTCAACTAAGAGGTATATATGTGTCAGATGCAATAAAAAGGACTGGATTTCTTAGCTTGGGAATTGGGTGGCCATGGATGGCATTATGGACTATTGGAGTGACAATGTGACAGAAGCCTGATTAGAGAGATAGAGGAAGACAGTACATATAGACATTGTGAACTTTAGCTGTAGGAGAGAAAAAAAGGCTTTGTTTTGTGTGCAAAAGATGTATATACATTTCTGCTTGAGGGATGAAGCCAATGGGGAAGGACTAATTTTTCCAGGAAAGAAAGAAAAATAATTTAAAAAATCTCATTATTTTATCGTCACATTTTTCCCCCCTATAGGATAAAAGTATAAGACTGAATCTGGCATGGTTACACTATGATTATACTTCATATTAATTTAACATCCTTTTTCAGAGTGTTCAGATAATAGATTAATGGAGAAAAACATTGAAATTGTTCCTTGTTTAAATAAATTTAACTCTAACCTAGATGAAAAATGTGTTTACTGCTTTCAGTCGGCCAGATAAAAAGCAACGTACGGTAAATATTGAAAACTCCAGGCATCGAAAACAAGAGCAGAAGCACCCTCAGCCACAACCTTATAAGAGGGAAGGTAAATGGCATAAATATGATCGCACTAATGGAAGACACATGGCAAATGTCGAAATAGAATTGGGGCAGTTACCGTTTGACCCTAAATATTGACCATTGTGATTAAATTAAATTAGAAAACTAACAAATGTGGATGCTTTCTACAATGTTTGGTGTTGAAACTAGAATGAGATTATCAACATAACAATGTCTTTTTACTGTTTCTAAGTATCAGTTTGATGACTATTATTACTTAGAAGCCTCAAACAAAAGCTTACTAACCTGCTGTTGTTTAGCTTTGCTGAATATTTTTCAGCACTGGAAATGTTCAACTGTAGTTCTGTTAAAGAAACCAGGCACACAACAGATTTTGTGCATGAAACGAGACTTCCTTTCAATGTAAGAGTTTAAAGCAAGCCCAAATCATACATGACAAAGTGTAATTAACACTGATATTTGTATTAAATTTGCAGTAGAGCTTGATAAGAGTACATTGTGATGGAATTTCTTCTTTAACATTTTATAATCTTACTCTTGCTTCTTGTCTTTTTGTGGGTTCAAGAGCCCGTTGACTTGTGAAGAATTTGCTGCCTTCTTATGAGCTTGCTGACTTGTTCTCTTGTGAAATTTCTTGCACATCTGAATATTGTGGAAGAAACAATAAAACTACACCATGAGGAAAACTAAAGGTCTTTATTTTAAAATCTGGCATTGTATTAATATACGATTTTATACTTTGTGATATTTTTCATACATTTCCTCAGTAGTACTATTTGGTAAAGCAGTTCATAGGTTTTTGCGAGTTCCATGAATCTTACCCAGTGTTTACTAGTGTGGTTAAACAACATCTGAGTATTTCTACCCAGCAGTGTCTATTTTCCTGGGAAGGATCAAAACACAGTTCAGAATTTCATCTTCTCTGGAGTTTCCCTTTTAACTTCCGTTCATAGACATACACGTGACTTCCAGTTCGACCTTCTGGCAAGTGAGTGTGGAAGAAAACAGCAGTTCTCTCATAGTTTCTTGAAATTAGGAAAGCATTTATTTCCTAGGAATAAATATTTAAGTAAATAAAGGCTACATTTTGCTGAGTACTGGTTTTAGAATTTTAGAATAACCTATTTTGATTTGTGCCTCTACGTTTTTCTTAATAAAAAATGCAGTTCCTTAAATTAACTTATGGCAAGTTACATGGATAGATACATATAGATATTGATACACAAGGAAGTGCTGATTTCGTCTGGGGAAAAGACCAGTTACCAACTATAGGGGTTAAAGAGGACCATAAATACGTTGTCTGTTTCCCTGAGTGTTTACTAAACCTAAGGTGAAACTGTTTTTCCCTCTTTTTATGTTTCCTTACCTTTTCCAAAATGCTGAAGATGATCAAGTAAGTAGGCAGTGTTGAATTGTTGTGAAACTCTTCATACAACCAGCTTAAGGGATTTTGATAAAATAGATCTGCTTCATCAAGATACTGACTTTTTCCAGTCAGGTCTGGGGGACATTGGAGAAATCTCATTGGAAGTGGATAGTGAACATGGCTGTGAAAAGAAAGTTACCATTATAGTTATAAGAAGTTAAAAAGTGAAAGTGTTCAAATTACTCTTAAGATATATAGTTTACATAACAAAATGTGAAATCTGAATGTAAACTGGGTTCCAGTTTAGGTGAAGAGGCAAGCCTTTAATGCAGTTTTCTCAAAGATGTATGATCCTTACACCATTTACCTGTGCAACAGCAGCATAAACTTTATTTAAGTAAGATTCAGTAATAGCAACATATGTTCACTGGTTAAAGTCCAAATAAGTAATGGTTTTACTGTGTATGGAAGGACTACAGCATATAAAAAAAGATGGATTGGTGAATCATGACAAATTAATGCCAGTTACTGGGATCATGCAAAAAGCCATGTTTATAACTTTGCCTCAGGAAAAATTAATAAAAATAAATACATGATAGAAGTTTATTTTTATCTATGAAGTGAATACAAAGTAAATTTACACAAGACCTAAGCTCCAAAGTAGACATCACGCTTTTTTTGCTGCATTGTGTACTTTGAAAAAATGTAAGCTGAGAACTTGGCAAACTACACAAAAGCTTGAGTTCAAGCACTGCTCCCAAGTGTGGAAAGCAACTTGGTACCTGTAGAATTTTTGTTCTCTGCAGTGTTACCATGAATGTGAGTGTGGAGGGACAGTGAATGTGCCTCTTTCAGCTCTAGTCTTTTTTTATACAGTAGGGGAAGCTGAAGTTAAAGGGACACTTGGGGTTTACATCTAACCTGTGACTTTTTTGCTAGGCAATTCTAACTTTCCAAATTGTGTATTAATGGTTGGCATTAATGACTGACATAAGAGTATTCAAAAAAATGTTAAATTATCTTGAAAAGATAACTTTGATACTAGGCCGACTGAATGTGCACATGCAAAATTAACTTGAGTGTTTAAAGCCAGATTAATAGGTGTAAAATTTTCTACATAAAAACTGTTTGCTCTTGTACTGATATTAGGCAATTGGTAACTAGTACAACTTCCTGACAAGCATAGGGCCAAATGGTTGTCTTTAAATGCCCTGCATAGTTAAGATAATTAATTTTATTGTTATATTCCCAGAAACACCTAATTCAAGTATTACAATATTATCTAATCGAGTTCCCTAATTTTCACAGGTGAGACAACTGATATCCAAAGAGAGTAAAAAGACTGGTTAAAGACCAGAGCAGTAAATAGTCAGCAGTAAATCTAGACCAGAAGCCAGTGTTTTGAGATTAATTCAAAATTGTATACCTATAAGATGTATGTGTCACAAAAATTTGTAGTAAGATCAGTGATAATTTCTTTACTAAGAAATTAAGCCCTGGCCAATGTGGCCTAGTTGGTTGGAACATAGTTTTAAAAACTGAAAAGTTGCGGGTTTGATTCCTAATCAGGGCACTTGCCTAGTTGATGTTTCTTTCTCTCCCTCTCTTTCAAATAAATAAGCATGTCCTTGGGTAAGGATAAAAGAAATCAAAACCATCAAATAACCTATAAGTACATATTTAAACCAGATCAATTAAATCTAAATTGTTTAAAACTTTTAAAAAGGATATTGAAGTTGAAGTGGTTATATGACTTTCATCAACATAGTTCAAATGGTCTTTAAAATTTATCAGTGAATAAATATGGAGTTTCAAATTTTTTATTACTGATCAGTGATCAATTAATTTAAATCTAGGAATCTGGAAGCAATTTTAAAGTAGTTTCATTTTCTTAACAATAGCATAAAGTGGAACAATTTTTATTACCTATAAAAAGGAGTGGAGTGACAAGGCATCATTACAAATACTGAAGCTGCAGATTTATTCGGATTGTTATAACAGAGTTCTTGAATATGAGTCATAACATCCAAAGTACCTCGTTGATGAACTAAACCAGTATAGAGTGCAAGGAGCATATTTGATAAAAACAGGAAACTTAGAGCTGTTTTTTTCCACGTTTTCAGGTGATTTAGTGAATACCCTGTATGAAAAGACATGATATGTTTAATCATAACACTGGCAATCTTGTTTTCTTATAACTAAGCAGTTGTTCACTACAAATATTTATAGTATTTCATGGAAGTAGCACAGCTTGTCATAAACAAGATATAATCAGTAGGTTGCTCTGACCATTCACTCTCATTGTCTGTTGTCATCTGGGTCTTGACCTTTTTATAGGAAAAGGAATAGAAGTATAATGGAAAGATTATGGCTGAGGAGTCCAACAGACCCAGATTTGAATTCTTGCTCTGGCACAAGTTGCTTCACTTTGCTGAGCATTAGTTTCCCCAGCTGCAAATGGAGTAACAGTACTTTTTTTTCAAGTATTAGTAAAAAAGGTGTGTCAAGTGCCTGCCCTGCTACATAGTAGTTGCTAAATAAATAGGGCTTCTATTTATTCCATTACCTCTCTCTTTAATATCTGAAGCACTAACAATGGATTGTGTACACACAAGTCTCAGTAATTCTGGAGGAAGTACAGTAGAATGTCCTTTTAAAAAAGTTCATCACTGGGCTCCTGGGAGATTTTCAATGTTCATTATGAGTGGTGGCATGGATCTCTTTTTCTGGAAAAGGAGCCAAGTTTTTTTCCCCACTCCTCCCCCACCATAGTGTTGGCCAATTTGGAGACGCTGAACAATTTTCCTTTTTTAATGTGGTAGAAGTCTGTCCTCCTCCCATAGTCCTACTCTCTAGCAATAGCCATTAGGTGCTATTAGGATAATGTGCACATTAGGATCTGTTGAAAATGCCATCAAAGAACGGGCCTTTACAGTGGAAAAGAACGAGCTTATTAGTAAACTTTCTTGACATTAGATTTTATGCTCAACATACATTGTCTTCAATGCTCAATACACATTGTCTTAGAATTTGGGTATCCAGGATCCAATCTCTGGCCTGCCTGAAATTTTAGCGCTAACTCCAATTGGGGCAAGGCACTGCTTTCCATGACCATCACTTAATTGACTACTATCAGCCACCTTAGCTTGGCTCAATCACTAAAAAGTAACTGAACATAAATGAAATTAACTTTGAACTGTTTCCATTTAAACAACACCAACAGAGTTGGCTTAGGAAGAATTGTAATATCAAATTTGGGCAAGAAATCTTAAATGCTCAATTTTGTTTCTCTATGAATGTTTTTAGATAAAGTTACCTACAGTTCGTTACAGTCAGTAGTTTATCACACAGCCATTTTGCCTAGCACTGCTCGAAACAGCTTTGATGAACCAAAGAACGTTATGAAAAGCAGTGTGATAAATACAGCCAAATCAAGAAACCCAAACCTACCTTTAAACTTAAGCCTAAATCTGTAAAATTTTTGAAATGGTAAAATGAGGAACCTACTAAAGATGAGAACTAGAATTAGCTTTATTAGAACTGAAATAGGATTCCAAGTTCTGATACCTGTAGTAATTCCAGCTATAGATATAAAAGACCAGCAAATACAACTTGAAAGTGAAGTGCTTTCTTAGGTTAACAGGCAAAAACTAAGTCTACCTAGTGGGTTTAGATTACAAAAAGGTACATTAAAGCCTACTCTGGCAAGGCCCTAACTCTCAGGGATGTTCAAGTAAGTATACCATGGGCCTCTAATGTGGTTCCCTTATTAACAGTTTTTTCATTTACTAAGCGTTCATTTAAAGCATTGTCAGAAACTATGGCATTAGGGATACAGTACCACAGGTGACAGATGTAAACTGGAATACAGTGTGGTGAATGTTGTAAAAATGGTATTCTGCATCGAATGCAGGAAGACGTTGCCTGTATTCCTAGCTTCAATATTGAAGGAGGTCTTTTAAGTTAGGTAATGCTTATGTTATGTTGGTTTTTCACTTTCTGAAGCTAGCTCAGTTTAGAATGATGGATCCTTTCGGTGAGAAATTAATCTCCATATTTGAAGAAATAAAATTTTGGGAAGAGAAGGAATAGTTAAATAGTCTTGAGTTTGAGGGTTTTCAAACCATCTTACATTGAAAAGTTTCCAAGGGAGTCTTTAGAAAGTAGAGTTGCTAAAGGGAAAATTGGAAAAAGAATAGCTTCAATGCTAGACTGATTTACAAGAGAAGCCCAGAATCCATGGTTTCCTTACAGGGAAACAGTATGGTTTCCCTAACATTTAAAAGAAGTAATTAAGAAGGTCCTAATAGCTACCATCCAGTAAATCTACTTAAATGTACATACAAATGAGGAGATGCAGTTTTCACTAAAAGGGTCCACCCTAACGAGCTAGCTTCACAAAATTAGTTACCACCCTATAATGTAAGCCTGTCCTAACTTGAAATATAAGACCCTGCTCCCAATTACTGCACAAGTTTTCTGTCTGTCCTGTAAAACCACTTAAATCTTCCAGCTTCATGTAATTTCCATGAGAACAGGGATATAGTGTGAATCCTGGTGAGTACCTGTCAGAATACAGGTCCCTTCATTTCACATAGTGACAAACTCAGTGCTAAATAACATCCCAGCATATTTAATTTTCTCCTGTTATCTGGGCCTACAAAAAAATACTTAAAAGTGGGTATATAGAAAATTTCTGGGAAAACTTAGAAGGCAGTGATAATTAACTGGGGAATGGAGCTACATGATTAAAGGGTGACACTGACAGTTTATTCTTTTGTGCCACAAATGTTTTTATAGGAAACACTGAGCTCTTATGAAATCACTCTTATTCAGACTACTGTTTAAAAAGTGTTCTAAATCCTTTATGTCCCAGTTGACTGCTCTCTGGGATAAAAGCTAAAAGCGTGTATATAAGGTGCCTCATGAGTTGGTTCCTCGTTTACTGAGCCGTATCTCCTAATCATCACATGACTTAGCTTGATAATACACAATCACATTTTAAGTTTTGGATATTTAGTATGAATCCATTCTTCAGCAATGACTGAGGAGTTCCTTCTTTCCTGGGTAAGGTTCAGTGTAATGATGAGGGTGGGAAAGCTCGGGTTGTACGTTACTGATGCCATCAAATACCGATGGGCAGCAACCTACCCATCCTGATGCATCCTGGCTAGAAAACTCAATGTTAAGAGATGTCTACCAGTTTGGCATATTTCTGAGTTAATGTTTTCATTTTAAAATACTTCTTAGGAAAGCTGTATGTCAACTTGATTTCAGTGTTAAATGATAAAAAATAAAGGGTAGTTTAATTCTGGAGAGGGATATGAGAATGGGCCCAGAGAAGAGGCTCTCTGTACTATTAAGAACCATATTAGCAGTTTATTTAGAGATAACAAATAACCACCTGAAAGAGTGATAGCCTCTGGGGAGGGGAGTGGGAGGAGGGCAGTGGAAGCTTTAAGACAAACTCCTTATGTTATGATGGCATTTGAAACATATACCTATGTAATTTTGATAAAAAGATTAGCACATGGAAAAACAAAGTGGCCTAATCAGAGCTGAGCAAGCAAGTCCAGACTGGCTACTCTAGTAAAAACATTAAACAGACACTCAACCCAGAATGGATAGCAGGTGCTGGAAACATACCAGCACAAATGACAGGTTAAATCTAAGAATTTCAGTGTTAACTAGACCAGTGACACCTTTATTTTACAGATAAGGAAACAGACACAAGGTTATAAAGTTGACTAAGGATCAGCCAATTACAGAAGGTATGTTTTTCTATGGTTAAGTCCTATTTTTGGATATGACTGAGGGAAACAAACTAGAGAAGAAAAGTTATTGCAAATTGAAAAAAGGTACATAATTATTCCTCTTCCTGTGTCCAGCCCCTACATGAGCCTGAAGTTCATTTCTCATCTCATATCTGCCCTGGCTGCGACTGTGGTGGAAGCGACAGTGTGCCAGTTCAGTTCCTTGCTTGGGCCTCAAAGGGCCTTGCACACTTCTGTTCCTTCTCTTGGAACCCTGCCTACAGCAAATGAACAGGCCTCAGCTACATGCAGAAGAGCTGAGGTATCGGCTTATAGCCAGCTGAACCCTAAACGTGAGAGCCCAGCCCAGGTCTGTAGAGCTGTGTGTACCCCATCTGCAACTGATCGCACTTAAGTGAACTCAGTGGAGATGGAAAGAACTACGCAGCTGAACTACAGACTTGGAAATAAAAATAAATTGAGCTTTAAGTCAAATTTTGAGGTGCTGTGTTGTATACACAGCAATTGCCAGTGGAGGTGTCATGTTTACATAAAATCGGGTTCAAATAGTTCATACAAGAATAGAAGAAAACTGACATTTGAAGTACGATATAACTCATTTCAGGTGGTTAGAAAAGACTCCAACTGGGCTATTGAACACATCAAGAACTCCAAAGAACTGTTGTTTGACATCCTTCCTGAATATCCAGAGACATTTGTCTAGGTCAGCTCACTACTAAATTGGTTCTCCTTGGAACCTCTTGACATTAAAAGAGGTCTGACTCTTAATGGTAGTATGAGTGTTGTAAGAGTCAGAATCTTTGGGTCACTCAAGAACCTTGGGTACATGTCTGGAGGAAGAGACCACATCCTGTGAGGTCAGGGGCTTTGGTTGGTCTCCGTCCTTCAGGTATCCTTCTGAGTGGACACCAGCTGGAAAAAAGATTGATTCTTATTTGGTACAAGAGGATCTCTCAACCCTCACCAGCATTTTATCTTAAGTCTTTGGGACTGGGAACTAGAGATTACTGGGATCCTAATAATTAAATCTTTTGGACTGGAAGTGAGGTTCAAAAATGCTGTCTTTCCCTGAAACACTTTGTGAAGATACAAGTGAAAAGCTGGAAAAATCCAGATTATAAAAGTGAAATCAAAACAACTTCCTAAATTAAACAACATGCACATACTTGTCTTCCAGTAGTCTGACAATGCTCACCAGGGCAGAAACCAAACAATTTAATTACAGCTCTTACAGATAGTGGTTAGTGAACAAATTTGCTGTGGTAAATGAGCCACTATTCTTAAGACAACAAATAGTTGTTAGGTGTCTATATTTTTACATGTGCCTGCACTGTATATAAAGCGAGATCATAAGGCAATGACGTTAATTTTGGTTCAGTACTTTAGATGTACAAATATAGAGGATGTATATTTGTATTTAAATGAAGAGTACATCTGAGATCTGAAAGAGATAAGGTGTACTTACTCTGTCAAAGAAGGCTGCTTAACTCTGGTTCTTTGGAGTTGTAAGTAAAAAGGTTGATGCCATTAACTCCCTAGCTTTGCCCTGTCTCTAGTCCCAGTTGGTTACTCATTTCTTCCTGCCCCAGTCCAGTGATTTTTTTAGTGACTGATATTTGAAGGAAATCAGCAGTCATTTATTTTGAGTTAAAGTTGAAGTTAATAAAGTTTCAATTCATAATTTCTCCAAAATAAGCAATGTAAAAATTCCAAAGCTGAATGATTTAATAAAACTTTAGAAGTCATATGTAAAAAAATTATTGCAAAGACCTATTGGAAAAAATGAAGGGCCAAAAATAAAATCAGGTGTGAATCACTTTACAAATTGCATATGCATTGGAGTGAGTCTTAAAGCATTAAAAACTAGTTTCAATAGCTATAGATATATTTTTACTTACGGAACAAAGAATTTACTAACTTAATCATAATCTATTCTAAAATAGACATATTATTCCATCCCTTTTTAGTGAGAGATTTCCAATAGCCAGAAACACCACCAGAGGGTGTTTCAGATAGTGGATCCTTATGATTTTATCTCACTTTATAGGACACAGCAAAAAAGGGTATTTAGACTGCAAAAAGAGACTACTGCAGTAAAACACTTATTTTGTCATTAGAAGCAATTATCTTTTAACCTAGTTGAAAATAATATTTTAGACTTTAATGAGTTTTAATGAGAGCTTATTGTCTTTCACCTACTTCTAAATAATTTGTTTCTATATTGAACAAAAATACTTACCACAGAATACCATACAAAATGGTAAAACTGGATAGATAAACCTGAATTCTTTGTGGCTCAACATGCTATAATAGAAAAACAATAAAATATTTTCTCATATTACATACTTGAATAAATTAATGCATTTAAAATGAAACACAATTAACAGGACCCGTTCTTTGAAGTACTGAGACTGAATTTCATACTTCAGGAATGAGTGTCACATTTTTCAGTTGGAAGGTGATGTGTTAAAAGTAACCCTAACATTTGATGTGAGTGTCTAAGGTGCAATTACGTTCTAAAAAATTTCTATCACCGATCCAAGTCATATTACTCAAATTTGAAAGAAAGATGCATACATTTTCATTTTAGAATATTCTCTGGTTCCTTCTATACTTAAAATTTTGGTAGTTTCCTAGTTAAGAACAAATGAAATTTGTTCAACTTCCTAAAAATTGAATGTAACCCTTGTCAAGTAAACTACACCAGCAAAACCATTCTGTCTGAGCACCGGTGCAACGACTGACTGCCTTTTCTGCCTGCTGGATCATCCCAGTGAACAAATCATAATATTCAATGCATCTCCAAAAGGTAACAGTTTACTTTTCAAAGAATTTAATTTCTTGGTGACATTATCAAAATTAACTATTTGAACAAAAAAATCTTACCTGTAAACCAGAAGTGTCCACAGCACAGTCACCAAAAGTATCTGGTACCTCTTTGGGGCTAGAAAGCAGCCATGAATAAAGAAGGGTAGGTGAGTGCCCAAAACAACGGGAAATCCTTGACTGAAGTACCAGTGCCATGGGTGAGAACCATAAAATGTTCCCAAATTCTGCAGCACGTTAAATTTCAAAAAATTATACTGAACCAGAGTCCACTGGCATAGTTGAAGGAAAGAGAAACAGAAATGTGTTAGTGCCAAGAATGAATCTTAGGCATTAGGAAATTTGGCAGAATCTTGACATTAAATCAGGAATGAAGTCTAAAAAGCAAGCAATAGTTTACACTAATAATTTGGATTAATGATCATATGAAATAATTTTTTTTATGTTCTAATATTAATGTGTTCTTTGTGTTAATTTGTAAAACACTAGGTTTTTGAGATTCAAGAAAGTGAACACACATTCAAATTTTGACAGTTTTACATAAAATTACAGCTAAAGCCCTGGCTGGTGTGGCTCAGTGGACTGAGCCTGCAAACTGAAAGGTTGCTGGTTCCATTCCCAGTCAGGGCATTTGCTTGGGTTGTGGGCCAGGTCGCCAGTTGGGGGCGTATGAAAGGCAACCAATTGATGTTTCTCTTCCTGTCTTTATCCATCCCCCCTCTCTCTAAAAGTAAATAAAGAAAATCTTAAAAAGTAAAATCTTAAATTATTTTGATTCCAGTACCTTACATCACATATTACCTAGTATGATAAAGCTTTGGAAACACTGCAGTTTGAAATAGGATACAAAAGAGGTAATCAAAAACAACAGCTAATGTTAAGTACTGGCTTGTGCCAGGAACCACTGTAAGCATTACATGTGCATTATCTCATTTAACCCTTTAACATCATGAGACAAGTACCACAATTATTTCCAGATAATGAAACTGGCAAGAAAGGTACATGACATGTTCAAGGTCACACAGCTAACAACAAGGGCACTAAGCTTCAACTTCAGCAATCTGATTCCAGAGCCCATAAGCGACTGAAAAACAGGGAACTTAAAAACAACCAACAGGCATGAGATTAAAATGTCAAGCCAAATGCTTGAAGAATAGAGTATTATGGTTGATTTGAATTCTCAATGATTACCTTGAGGCCAACTAAAGTCATTTTTAAAAATCTAACCTTTACTGCTTACAAACCTGACAAAAATGCCTTACAAAATGTACTCCTGAATTTGAACTAGAAGTACACAGTTCTGTTTTATAGAAAATGCAACAAATTGAACCAAAGTCAAATGCTGGCACTCTTAATGATTTACCTTTGTTTCCAAATATTCATGAATTAAAAAATTGAGTTGAGCTTTTATTGTAATAAATAGCTAGATTTACATCTATTGTACATCTATTTACAACATATTGTAAATACCTTAATATATTTTACTCACCTGACCAAAAAACATACGATCGATTATCAGAGAACAACTCAAAGTGACCAATCTGAAAATGAAAACAAGAGGATGATTAACATTCTGAACTTACTGAAAACCCAATATTGGCATATGGGTTTGCAAGTGCTTTTTATCAAAGCCATTTTTTTAAAAAGCCACTTTAAAAATGTTTTAGTTTCATATACTGAATATGGACTTATACATTTGGAAAGATATTTCATTACATAGCTGCATTTAAGCAAACTTAAAAAAACTAATAAATACTACATTATGTAATGCTGCATAACAAATGATCCGTAAACTTGGCAACTTAAAACATTTATTTTCTCAGTTTCTCAAGAATCCAGCCAGGCACAGCTTAGCTGAGTGTCTCTGGCTCAGGGTCTCTCATGAATTGTCAAGATGTTGGCTGGGCTGGTTAAGATGGAGGTGTAGGTAAACGTGCCTCACCTCCTTGGACAATGACAGCAAAAATAAGCACTAGACTACAGAAACATCATCACCCAGAACTGTCAGAAAATTAAGCTATGTAAGTCTGAGAACCAAGGATTTAAAGAAGCCACAGTCATCCAGACAGGTAGGGGGGTGGAGGCGCGGAGAGGTGGAAAGGCATGGGGAGAAACAGACCACAAAGTGGTGCAGAGAAGTGTGGAGACGTGGAACAGGTAGTCCCACATACATATGTGGTGGATACAATTGGGAGAGAGATCTTAGGACTGAAGGATCCCAGCCCCAGACCAGACCACCCAACCCAGAGTTCCAACACCAGGAAGATACTGTATTTCGCCATGTATAATGCACACATTTTTGCCCAAATTTTTGAAGGAAAAAAAGATGTACATTATACATGGGTAATACTAATTCCATATCTACATAAATGTTAAAATTTTTTATGCTTATGTGTTAAAAGTGTAACTCTGGAAAGCAATAATGATGTCCATACGCAAAATAATACCCTGGAATATGATCATCAGTTTTGTTTCTAGATATAAATTAAAAATTGAATTAAAAAAATAAAATGAAAGATTTTTTTCCCTGAAAGTTTGTGTCAAAAATGTGGGTGTGCACTATACAGAGTGTACAGTAAGAAAGTACAGTAAGTCCCCATAACTTCTGGCTATAAAAACCAGTGGGGGTTGGTGCAGCAGAAGAAACTGCAGGATTCTCAAGAGACTACTCTTAATGGGCTGGCAACAGGCTTAGGACTCATGCAAACTCACCCCCTCTAGGATTCAGCATCAGGGTAATAGCTGGAAGGACACCAGTGGCATATGGGGAGAAATTGAAGTGACTGGCAATAAATTGAGTGCTGGGAGACAGCTTCCTCCTGGGCAGAAGTTCAGATGCCAGGCAGCAGCATTGTCCCCTCTCTGAGCCCTCTGCTACCTAGAGCTACAGAGTGGTGACACAGGTTGCCCTGCCCTAAAGTCTACCTAAGACTCCACCCCATACAACTCACAGGTGCACTTTTCTACAATAGGCCACATTACTAAGACAGGAAGTCAAAGTAACTAATACAGAGAAAAAATAAAACCAAAAACAGGGAGGCTGCCAAATTGAGGAGACAGAGAAATATGGCCCAAGTGAAAGAGCAGAACAACACTCCAGAGAAAAAACGAAACAAAACGGAGATAATCTATCAGACGCAGATTCAAAACACTGGTTACCAGAATGCTCCAAGAACTCACTGGGTATTTCAACAGCATAAAAAAGACCCAGGCAGAAATGAAGATCATACTAAGTGAAATAAAAGTTTACAAGGAACCAACAGTGGTGTGGATGAAGCAGAGAAGCAAATCAATGACTTGGCATGTAAGAAAAAACAGCAAGAAGAAAAAATTTTAAAAAATTAACATAGGTTAAGGAGCCTCTGGGACTTCTTTAAACATACCAGCATCCAAATCATAGGGGTGCCAGAAGAAGAGGAAGAGCAAGAAATTGAAAACTAACTTGAAAAAATACTGAAAGAAAACTTTCCTAATTTGGTGAAGGAAATAGACATAAAAGGCCAGGAAGCACAGAGAGTTCCAAACAAGATGGATCCAAACAGGTCCACACCAAGACACATCATAATTACAATGCCAAAGGTTAAAGATAAAAAGATAACCTTAAAAGCAACAAGACAAAAGCAGATAGTTACCTACAAAGGAGTTGCTGTAAGACTGTCAGCTGATTTCTCAAAAGAAACTCTGCAGGCCAGAAGGAACTGGCAAGAAGTATTCAAAGTGATGAAAAGTAAGGACCTACAACCTAGCTTACTCTATCCAGCAAAGCTATCACTTAGAATTAAAAGGCAATAAAGTGCTTCCCAGACAAGGTAAAACTAAAGGAGCTCATCATCACCAAGCTATTCTTATATGAAATGCTAAAGGGAATTATATAAGAAAAAGATCAAAGCGATGAACATTAAAATGGCAATAATTCACAACTATCAGTAATTGAATCTAAATAACGAACTAAGCAAACAACTAGAACAGGAACAGAATCATAGATATGGAGATCATAGAGGGTTATCAGTTGGGAGGGGGAAAGGGGAGAATGAGGGAAAAGGTGCAGGGATTAAGAAGCACAAATTAATAGTTATAGGGGGATGTTAAGAACAGTATAGGAGGGACTTCTGGCTAAGATGGAGGTGTAGGTAGACATACCGTGCCTCCTCGCACAACGAAAAGAGGAAAAACAGCAATTTAAAAAACAAAAAACAGCCAGAACTGACAGAAAATCAAATTGAGTGGAAGTCTGACAACCAAGGAGTTAAAGAAGACACGTTCATCCAGACTGGTAAGTGGGATGGACCTGGGCGGGGAGCACGCAGCAAGATGGCGGTTTGTGGAGCGGTATGGGCAACGCTGCAGCTGCCTAGAGAGACCCGTAGCTGGTGCACTCAGGAAAACACGCGGCTGGCCCACCCAGACCCAGTGGGGCTGAGACTGGTGGACCGGGCTGACAGACCTAGGTAGGCTTAGGAGGAATGGAAAATCACTAGACAGGAAACTGTACCATGGGAAGCTGCCTGCAGACCCTACCCAGGACAAACAGATGCCCGGCTAAGATTAGGGTCTGGGGTCGGCCTATCTGGCATAATAGGATGCAGCTTTAACTTGAACCTGACAAGATGTATCAAGAACAATGGTCAGCAGAATGGCACCCATCAACCAGCTCTAACCAGACTCT
The DNA here is from genome assembly GCA_004026765.1 of Micronycteris hirsuta. Classification (NCBI taxonomy): domain Eukaryota; kingdom Metazoa; phylum Chordata; class Mammalia; order Chiroptera; family Phyllostomidae; genus Micronycteris; species Micronycteris hirsuta. Next base: position 14,052 of record PVJI01006298.1, on the reverse strand, counting down.
GACACCCCAACCAGTTACCCTTTGTGGGTTTTTGTGCTTAAAAACCCTGACCTAAGAACAACCCAGCAAGTCTTAACCTCCTTAGGTTAGCTCCACTTTCCTTCTTATTCCCGCTAATAAACCCTGCTCCTTAGCTCGCTGCATCTATCTGGTTTCTTGAGTGACTCCGACCTAACACGGGTGGTCCCTCATTCGCGTGCAGATAAACCAGAAGAAAAAGCCGGGGAGTGGAGCAGACCGCGCAACCCCCCATCATGGGTAAATAAAGCCTCAAACCACTGGTTGAAAACACCTATGGGGGTTGAGGCGGCAGTGGGAGGAACTCCCAGGCTCACAAGAGAGTTCATTGGAGAGAACCACAGGCACTGGAATTAGGTAAGCCCGCTCACCCACCCCGGAGCCAGCACAGACGGACCCAACTTGCTTGTAGGTAGTGGGAGAAGTTCAAAGAGCGGAGCAAGCGCCATTGTTCGCTCAGGCCCTGCCCCCACAGACAGCATCACAACACAATGACATGGGTTGCCCCATCCTGGTGAACACCTATGGCTCCGCCCCTTAAAGTAACAGGCGCACCGAGAAAAAAAATGGCCCAAATGAAAGAACAGATTAAAGCTCCAGGAAAAATTCAACTAAGTGACAGAGATAGCCAGCCTATCAGATGCACAGTTCAAAACACTGGTGATCAGGATGCTCACAAAACTGGAGGGAAGTTGGTCACAATCAGTTGAACAAATGAAGGATACAGTAAAGGAAATGAGGGGAAATGTGCAGGGAACCAATAGGGATGAGAAGGAAACTGGGACTCAAATCAACAGTGTGGACCAGAAGGAAGAAAAAGACATTCAACCAGAAAAGAATGAAGAAACAAGAATTCAAAAAACTGAGGCGAGGTTTAGGAACCTCCAGGACATCTTTAAGCGTCCCAACATCCAAGTCATAGGGATGCCAGAAGGAGAAGAGGAAGACCAAGGGATTGAAAACTTACTTGAACAAATAACAAATGAGAATTTCCCCAGGCTAGTGAAGGAAATAGACTTAAGGGAAGTCCAGGAAGCTCAGAGAGTCCCAAAGAAGTTGGACCCAAAGAGGAACACACCAAGGCACATCATAATGACATTACCCAAGATTAAAAATAAGGAGAGAATCCTAGAAGCAGCAAGAGAAAAGGAGACAGTTACCTACAAAGGAATTCCCATAAGACTGTCAGCTGATTTCTCAAAAGAGACCTTTCAGGCAAGGAGGGCTAGAAAGAAGTATACCAGGTCATGAAAGGCAAGGACCTACATCCAAGAATACTCTATCCAGCAAAACTTTCATTTAGAATGGAAGGGCAGATAAAGTGCTTCCCAGATAAGGTCAAGTTCAAAGAGTTCATCATCACCTAGCCCTTATTATATGAAATGTTAAAGGGATTTACATAAGGCATGGAGGGATATCAACAGGGGAGTGGGAAGGGGAGAGAGGAGGAAAAAGTGCAGAGAACAAGTAGCGTAAATGGTAGGTAGAAAACGGGGAGGTTAAGAATAGTATAGGAAATGTAGAAGCCAAAGAACTTATGTGTATGACCCATGGACAAAAACTAAAGGGCGGGGAATGGGGGTGTGTAGGGTGGTGGGGAATAAAGAGGGTGAAATGGGACCACTGTAATAGCATGATCAATAAAATATATTAAAAAAAAGAAAGAACAGTATAGGAAATGGAGTAGCCAAAGAACTTATATGCATGACCCATGGGCATGAACTAAGAATGGGGAGAGTTGCCAGAAGGAATGGGGGTTACCACATAGAGGGGGGCAAAGGGGGAAAAGTTGGGACAACTGTAATAGCATAACCAAAAAACTTCTAAAAGCATAACTTCTAAAAAAACCAGATGTTGGCTGGAGCTATAGGTTCATTTAAAGGCTTTTGGGGGAATAATGGGGAGATTTGCTTCCAAGCTCACTCACAAGTTTGTTGGCAGAGCTCAGGGTCCCATATGTGACCCTCTTCTTGAAGCCGCCTCAAGACATGGCAAGTGGCTTCCCCCAGCATAAGCCAGCTAAGAAAGAGTGAGACAGCATCTTAGATGGAAGCCATAATCTTTACAAACCAGTTGTGGAAGTGACATCCCTTCTGCCATTTCTGTTTGTTAGAATTAAGTCAAATGTCTACTCCATGCTCAAGGTAAAGGGATTAGACAAGATTACTAGAATTATGATTATATGAGTATTAAAATGATGAGATTAGTGGAGGGCATCTCAGAGGCTGCCCATGACAAACACACAGAGAAGAGTACACTATGAGTATGTGGCTTCATGAATCATCACAATATGAACACAACTGTGTGACTGTCATATGGATCAGGACACAGAGCATCAGTAGTACTTCAAAAGGCCCCGTCATCCCTCCAACCAGTTAACCACCACTCCCTTCCCAAAGGGGACCACAGCTCTGACTTCTGATAGCATAGATAGTTTTACCTTTTTTGAATTTTACAAAAATGGAATCATACTATATATACTCGTGTCCTGTTTCCTACAATCAACAAATGTTTGTGAGATTTAACCATGTTTTTCTGTACACCGTAGTAGTACATTAATTTATAATACCGTGCAGTATTGCACTGCATTAGTATGCCACAATGTGTTCTGTTGATGGTCACTGTGCTTCCCTTTTTAAGGTATTATTAACCGTGCTGTGAACATCCTTTGACTCATCTTTTGGTTCCCATATATATGCCTTTCTGTTGAGTATAAATGTAGGGTTGACACTGCTGGGCCCTAGGGTATAGGCACAATCAGCTTCAGTTAATACTTAGTTTTCCAAAGTGTTGTATCAATTTATATTTCCAGAGGCATATATAAGGGTCCTATATCCTTTTACCCCAGCTGGGTAGATTCATAGAAGCATGTCATGATGATCTTATTTACATTTCCTTGATGACTAATGAGTGAGTACTTTTATACTTCCTAGCTATTGAAATATCTTTTGAAGTGCCTGTTCAGGGCTTTTCATCAATTTTCTATTAAGTTACCTATTTCTTACAGATTTTTGTAAGTTCTTTATATAATTTTTGTTATTTATATTGTAATTAATATATTTTTGTTTTTTTGTATTGCAAATACCTTCTGATCTGTACCTAGCTTTGCTTTTCCACTACTTAATGGTGAATCTGATGAAAAAAGTCTTGAATTTTAATGTATTCAAATGTATCTATCTTTTTCCTTTGTACTTAACACTATGTTCTATTTAGGAAATCTTTACCTCAAGGTTACAAGGATATTCCGTCATGTCTGGCAGAAGTGCCACTCTTTTGCCTTTACATTAATATCTTTAATTCCCTTGGGCACAGGTGGCAAACACAATGCCTGCCACCTTGTTTTATCCTGTCCGGCACCTTGTTTCTCCCTAATGGCAGCGCCAAGCTCTCGCTTAACTGTTAAACAGTAGTTACATTTATACAGTCCTAAAATTACATTCGGCCCTTTGAAGGCAACGTTGAGGCTGATGTGGCCTCCGATGAAAATGAGTTTGACACCCCTGCCTTGGGTTTTTGTTTTTTACTGGGGGCTTATGATGGCAAGTCAGAATCAATATTAATTTTTTTATATGGATATCCAACTAATTCTATACTTACTGAACAGACTACCCTTTCTCTGCTGTACTCCAGAATTACTGTCACCATAAATGAAATGGGCATTTACGTCTGGATCTGTTGCTGGACCCTATTGTGTTCCACCAGTCTATCTGTTTCACCTTGCATTAATTACCGTAACTTTGTAATAAATCTTTATATGTAGAAATGTTAGGCTTCCAACATTTTTTTCCTCCAAGATTCTATTGGCCTTTTTTTAAAAAAAAGATTTTTTTTATTTACTTTTAAGAGAGAGGGGAAGAGAAGGAGAAAGAGAGGGAGAGAAACATCAGTGTGTGGTTGCCTCTCACATGCCCCCTACTAGGGACCTGGCCTGCAACCCAGGCATTTGCCCTGACTGGGAATCGAACTGACAACCTTTCAGTTCACAGGCCCATGCTCAATCTACTGAACTACACCAGCCAGGGCTCTACTGGCCCTTTGCAGTCTACTTAAATTTAAAATCAGCTTATCGATTCACCACCCCTTACCCCCCATATTGGATTTTAACTGTATTGCACTGAATAGATCAAGCTGGGAGAACTGATATCTTTAAAATATTAAGTCTTCCATCCATGAACAGTATATTCTCCCATTTATTTAGGTCTTCATTACTTTCTCCCAGTAATGTTTTGTAACTTTCTGTGCAAAGCTCTTATATGCCTTTCATTATTTTATTTGTAGGCATCTGATCTTTTTTGATGCCACCGTAAATGATACTTCTTTTAACTTTTTGTTTTGACATGATTTCTGAGAAAACTTGCAAGAATAGTACAAAAAATTCCCATTTATCCTTCTAGTGCCCTAAATATTAGCATTTTACCATATTTACTTCATCTTTTTCTTTGTTTCTTTAAATATATATTTTTTCTGAACTGCTGATAGTAAGTTGCAATAATAATTCACCTGTATCCCTAAATACTTGAGTGGGTATTCCCTAAAAACAAGAAAATTCTCTTATGTAAACCACAAATCCTTCCAGTCAGGAAATAAACAGTAAGTCTTTATGGCTATCTAATTTATACCTTGTTCAGATTTTGCCAATTGTCCCCAAAATGTATTTTACATAAAGAAATAAAAGATCCTGCCCGGCTGGTGTAGCTCAGTGGATTGAACGTGGGCTGGGAACCAGAGGATCCCGGTTCGATTCCCAGTCGGGGCACATGCCTGGGTTGCAGGCCAGGTCCCCAGTGAGGGCCATGTGAGAGGCAACCATACATTGCTCTTTCTCCCTCCCTTCTCCTCTCTCTGAAAATACATAAATAAAATCTTTAAAAAAAAAAAAAAGAAATAAAAGATCCTGATCATATGCTGTGTTCAGTTGTCATGTCCCTTTAGTCTTCTTCCTTCATGAATGTTACATTCTAGTGTGCAAAGACAATCTTTCCCCCCAGACTTTTGAGTTTGGGGGCGGACACTGTGTCTGACCTCTGAATCATCAAATGCTAGATACAAAGTATGTTAAAGCTCGTTGAATGAGGAAACTGTATCATACTGCTAAGAGTAAAAGGATTTTCATCTCCCTCTGACCTCATTATCACATTGTCCCAAGCTCACTCTTTTAGACACACCAGTCGCTCTGCTGTTCCTGGGAAATGCCAAACAATCCCTGTGTCAAGGCCTTTGCACTTTGATTCCTTTGTCGGTAATAATCTTTCCTCATCTACATGGTTCACTCAGTTCCCTCAGGTTTTGGCTCCAATGTCACCTTTTCATGGTGGGGTCTTTCCCAATCACTCTGTAAAATGTAACACCCTTCCCGTCATGCACCAGCACTCTATCCTTATCTCATTATTTTTTCCGTTAGCACTTACTGTCAATTGACAAGTACATAATTGTGTTTGGCTATCTGTCTTTCCCCACTAGCATGTGAACTTCATGAATGCAAGGACTTTGTTAAACTGCCTATCTCCAGCATCTTTAACAGCACCCGGCACACACTAGGGTTAAATAAATACTTGCTGAATGAATGTATGATATCAAAACAATTTTTATAAATCTGAGAAATGACAACAGTGATTTAGTCACCAGATGAATTCATCCTTTTTACTACTACCAAAAAATACTTGTACAGAGTGTATACTAGTATATTAAAAGATCACTGTTCTAAGATTCAGAATACATTCATCTCTTATTAATAAATAACTGTTTTGGACACTCTGCTAGATATCTGGGTTAAGTCTGATCCTAAAGCTCAAAATATAGTTACAAGACCTGGGTTTCAATCTTAGTTCCATCATAGCAACCAGCCTAATGACTTTGGCTGACTCATTTTTAATATCGCCAAGCCCATTTCTTCCACAAAACAAAAATACTTACCTTGCTAGATCCAAAAATTTTGAAAACCATGTGGTAATATGTGAATGCCCATTACAAATTATAAAGCCATGTATAAATGTAAAAAAATCAAGTTTCTCTAAAATGCATCCAGGAAATATTTAAGAAATAATGCATAGGAAAGTTCTAAGAAGAATTGCAGAGATTCTTTCTCACTTAAGCAAATTAAAATACAGTTAATCAGAATCATAAATATTAAAATATATATTTGGAAATATTTTGTTTCCTTAGTCTGATAATTCTTATTGATGTTAGAAGATATAATAATTAACTAAAAGATGTAAAATTATCTTTTTAATCATCACCTGAGGACATGTTTTTTAGTTTTAGAAAGAGAGAGAAAGAGAAACATAGATTGGTTGCCTCCTGTACATGCCCCAACCCTTACTGGGAACTGAATCTGAAACCTAGGCATGTGCCCTGACCACGCATCAAACCCACAACTTTTTCATGTACGGGGCAATGCTCCAACCAATTGAGCCTCCTGGCCAGGGCAAGATGTAAAATCATGTTCATAATATATATAAAGAATTGTGTTCATAATAATAACGTGTTACAAGTTATTAAAATTAAAATATAATAAAATATATAAAAAAATAAAATTAATAGATGAACTATAGCAATACTTACCCTACAGGTAAAAACTGATGTAGAATAAGATCAAGCTTTCTCTGTTCTTGCCAGAAATGTCTGAAGAACAAAGGTATCCACGGAATGAGAGCTGTGGGACGAATTATGAAAGCAAGTGCCACCAGGGATGAGTACTTGACACTATAAACAAGGAAAATGTATTGTCAAGACAGCTGGGAAATGAATTTAGAGGTTATCTACTATTTACACTTTGATATAACACTTGAAAAAAATGAGAGCATTTTCTTTTTGGTATAAATAGCTATATGAACTTGGGAAAGTTACTTATACTTTTTGGCTCTTAAATTTTTCTCATCCATAAAAAAAGTAGTATCTAAGGTTTTTCTCAGCTCCAAAATCCCAATTCTAGTATTTTGAAATAAACGGTTATTCTGTGTCTTATTTGGTCTTGTTTGCTGAAAGGTATACTAACTTTCAATGATACAGTCCTGCCAGTTGTTTTCCTGATGGAAAAATGACCAAGTGTCCCATAGGAACATCAAAGTCACACAAAACCATTCTCTAAGAAAGACACCAACTGCATTTAAAGAAACATTAGTATTATTTAGGTGATGATGGGCTTCTGAGTCCATATGATGTTGTTTTGAAAGTAAGATGCAAATTATATCCAACTAGAAGTTGTATATTAGAACTGATTTTAAAAAGCCTGCTATAAAACCTAAGTGATCGATCATGGATAGAAATACGGATTTTTACTAATAGGACTTCTTTTAATGGCTAAAAGAGATTTAATCATGGACTACAGGCAGAAAATTATTGCCTGGAAATATACTTAGCCCTGCTAAAAACTGAAAGCTAGCAAACAAAAATAACTTTATGATACTATCATTTACCTGTTAACTAATAATTATAAAGAATTCTAACATTGGTGAGGATGTAACAGCAAAGATTTCAAATTCAAATGCTTACACAGATGAGATAAGTACTCAAAATGAGTGATGCAGGCTGTGTGCGGACTCTGGTCCTGTCATGAAGGAATCCTGGCCCAAAATGTTGTTAGGCCTTCTATTTTTCCCCCTCCAAGAGAAACTAGAAATCCAGATGTTATGTAAGATTATCCCATTTTTAAAACTTTGCCAAGTGAAATAAAACGTAGTTCTGGCTTGGTCTGACTTGCAGACAGCCTAACTGTAACTTCTGCTATAGTGAAACTTCCTAGGGGACAATCAAATGTATATTTCCAGTCCTAACTTCCCCCAAATTTTCAGACTTGGACTTCTTACTCCTTTCTGAGTATTTCTACATAGATCTCTTTGTGGCATTTAAAATCAAAGTGTCTGAAATAAGCCCCACAACTTCTCCTCAAACCTGTTCAGTGTCTACTATGTAAGTCAACAGATTATTCAGTTTCTCAATCTTAAAATTTTGGAGTCACCTTAAATAGCGACTTCTCATCCATACACCCGCTGTTTCCCACTCCCACTGGCATAATTTCGCATCAAGTCCTGTCATTTGTTGGGATTCTTACTTAATTTCATCCTCACAACCATCTTTTTATATACAAAGAATGGACACTAGTTTCTCAACTAGACTCAATTTATGGCTTTCTCCTTTTCATTACATCCTAAATACCAGCTACTAAAGAGCTTTCTAAATCATATATGATAATGTCCTGCTTTTCAAAAGCCCCCAATGGTTCCCTATGACCTATAAAGTTCTAATTATGGAGAAGGGCAAAGTTCGTTTCAGCCTCATGCCTTATTCTCTTCTCCCAGGCATCCTACCACATATTAGCTACTCTGGAAAAGCCGCCAGAAATACAATGAAGCCCCTCCACAGCTTTGTGCCTTTGCTCGTGTCCCTTTGGCTTGGTATTTGTTTCCCCAGTTTATATGTATATGCCCAAGTCCAGTCCATATATTTTCCATTTGCCCTTCTAGATCTGTTCTCTACTTTTCACCTATTGCATGTGCAGGGAGGCTCACCTACATGGACTCTATCAATGGGCTATCTTGCTTTCTGATTGCCTTTAGCTAATTGGAGGACAGAAAAGTCGAGTCAGGGAGTCAGGGTATTTCATTCTCTCAGCTTTCTCTTTGTTACTGCTAAAGACTGGTTGTGCCTTCTGCTGGGGCCCTGTGAAAGTTACAGCTCTGCATGGATTCTAGTAATGTTTCCTCTCCTTGCTTCTTGGGGCCAAGGGGTAGTAGAAACTTCCTGCTGAGCCCTGTCCTGGGGTACTATGGTATCTCATTGGCTTTTCTGAACATTGTCTACGCTCTTGTAAATGGTCTTTTTATTAACCTCTCCTTAATTGCTCAGTTTGAGTATATCTGTTTCCTGCTATAATAAATGTATCCATTAAAAATTTATTGTTGTAATAACCTTCATCAACATTATGGAGTCCACTGGACATTAAAATATGTTGATATTTAATATTTTTCAAAAGCATGTGTTAGAAGGCCCTGGCTGGTGTAGCTCAGTGGATTGAGCGTGGGCTGGGAACCAGAGGGTCCCGGTTCGATTCCCCGTCAGGGCACATGCCTGGGTTGCAGGCCAGGTCCCCAGTGAGGGCCATGTGAGAGGCAACCATACATTGCTGTTTCTCTCCCTCTCTTTCTCCCTCCCTTCCCCTCTCTAAAAATAAATAAAAATAAAATCTAAAAGAAAAGCATGCGTTAGAGCTTTATATATTAACAGTAATATATCTTACCTGTTCATAGACTTTGAACCTTCCAAAGGATAGTAGAAAAGAGCAATTATAGTGAGAACAGTTTCCATGGTGTTGGTAAGAGTTCTGGTACAGCAATACCACGTGAACCAAGAGCATAACTGGCAAAAGAACTAAGAACAGGTATGAGCAAACATATATGAAGTGGGAAATCGAAGTTCAGTGTTCTCTTCTGCAGAAAATAGCCAGCAAGTCTAAATACTGCAAAAATCATATCAAAAGGTAAGTAATGTTAAAAGTAGACATGCACAAACATTGTTTTTGAGAATTTATATCAAATACAGGTCTGTGATACCAGATCTATATTTATTAAAGAAGTTTATACTTTCAGATACATTTTTATGGCATTGCATTTGATCTAATCTCACTTCCCACTAATAAAAGGCACAAAACACAAATCCTTTGATGGTCCAGTTTATAGAGAACTGAAGTTCATAACTATGTTCTCCTAATCAGTTTTACTCAACTTATATTACTGACAAGTAAATTGACTGTTTTTATTGATCTTGGTTTGGGATGTTGCCCTATTTCTTGATGAAAAATTAAGACAACATAAAAGAGAAAAAAACCTATCAGGAGACATCATTAAATTTTAATTTGGAGACTGACTAAATTAATCAACCAGTTTTTAAAAGACTATGTAAACATCATCAGTAAGTCTACAAAACAACTACCTTAAAAGAAGTTTGTTAGTTGATGCAAGGGTGTTAAACAGGCATACTAGCTTCCTATCTCCTTAAACAGCCTTTAAAAATTTTTTCCAATTTTTGTGGAGTTAAAGGTTTTTCCCAAACTAGAAAAACCTAGTGCTGCTACTTTGGAGCAAGGATTTCAAAGGCATTAAGCCTCTGTCATTGTAGACTGAGCCTTCAGCAGCGTACACAAACATACAGTAGAGACTGTTTTTATCCCGGAATCAACTAGCAAGGGCTCATTTGCTAAACCAATCTGTCTTTTTAATGCAAATCAACACACTACCTATAAAAATATGTCCTGTTATTCTTTCATAAATTGTTAATATTTATTAATAGTTATGTTATATTCCAGAAATGTGTTAGTGAATTGGTTACTTGGAATTTGAAATATATTTTTCAATAAAAACAGTATTAAAAAGGTAGTTAAGATTTCTAAGGTGGCTCAACTAAGCTTACTTAATTTAGAAAAGAGCCAAAGTGAAGTAGCAACAGTATTTCAGCATCCAATTACTCTTCAGGATATGGATTAAATGGGAAAACCCATTCAAGACTTGACTGTGAGATCAAGACTCTATCTTCCCACTGTGAAATAAGCTAAATGACAAAAGACTGCTATTTACACTACCTTCTCTCCCTTAGAGAGTCCGGCTATTTCAAACAGTCTAGCCAGAGGTGAAGAATGCTTCAGTGAAAAGGTATTTCTCGGGCTGAGTCTCAGGTAGCTGGAGGGATAGTGAACAGGGCTGTAAATGGCTGAGGTCATCGGTGAGGTAGGCAACAATTTGCAACTTTTCCTACTGAATGTTATGGCAAGTGAGGCAAGGACTCTGACAGCTGGAGGAGTGAAGATGCTTCCAAAGGCTGTCTCCCAGGGTTCTGCCTCTCATCGGGTTTGAGGGCATCAGGGACTGCTGCCTGGGGCCCAGTCCGGAGAGCGACGCTGTGTGCCACTGGCATTCCACTGTCCTTAACTGTGGAAGTGCCTCTGTAAGACTGTATGAATTATCTTCTGAAACCAGTTTGGGGATCAATATTGTTCCATGTCTTTCATGCTTATAGGAATGAGATAACTGGCATATAGTTTCTAAAATGTTTAGGACTTACCACCCATCTTGCTACTTGCTGATTTTCTAGTTGCTTCATTAATGAATAAAGCCTCAAGTCAGCTATAGCAGACAGAAGTGCCTGGGCAAGTCTAGGAATCCAAATCTTCATTGGTGGAAAAAAAAGATATTAAAAACATCTGTTGGTTTACAATGAACCACCGTAAGCTATCAATAAGCTAATTCAATTATCAATTGAAAGCCGTTCTTAGTACAAAAGTAAATATACTGTATTATTCTATTCTTCTGCAAAAATTGCTATCTTTCTACAAAAATTAGATTAATTTTTCATGTAAATACCCAAGGTAGTTTTACCATTCTCATATGTATATATATACACACACACACATATAAAACAACACTACTAATTTTAATTTAATTTAAATAGCCAGCAAACCATTTCATTGTATTAAGGTTCTATTTTAGAAGCATAGCTAGCTATGTTCATTAGCATAACAATAGGTAATTTAAAATAAGATTTGTATAGTACTGTGTGCTAGGTGTCATATTAAGTATGTACTTTGTATATATCAGCTCATTCAATCTTCCAAACAATCCCATGAAATAGATACTATTTTATAAATGAGAAAACTGAGGCACAGAGAGGTTAGGTTGTACAGCTAGTTAATGTGAAAGCCAGGATTCAAACACAGGTCTCCCCGACTCCAAAGCCTATGCTCTTAGCTATTAAGTTACAATACTTCCCCATCTTACAATATAGAAAATAAAATAATATTTAGATGACATTAAAGAGTAAATTTAGCCCTGATTGGTGTAGCTCAGTGGATTGAGCACGGGCTGGGAACCAAAGGGTCCCAGTTCGATTCCCAGTCAGGGCACATGCCTGGGTTGCAGGCCAGGTCCCCAGTGAGGGCCATACATTGCTATTTCTCTCCCTCTCTTTCTCCCTCCCTTCTCCTCTCTCTAATAATAAATAAAGTCTTTGGGGAAAAAAAGTAAATTTAAGAGAAAATTTTTAAAAATTAAAGGTTTTATATATATTTATATATATACATACAGGGGTGGGCAAAAGTAGGTTTACAGTTGTGAATATGCAAAACAGTTTATTCTTGTATTATTATTTATTATTGTATTATTTTCCATAGGAACAGCTGTAAACCTACTTTTGCCCATCGCTGTATAGCTTAGAGTTAGTCATTTTAATGCTATACATTAGCATCTTAGAATTTTTAAAAAATGTGCCATAGTTATCATTAACAAAATAACACTTTGCTGTAGAGCATAATTTAATGTTGGTTTATTCAAAAGATATGTTTCTAAAAACATATAAATTTGTATTTTTGTTGGCTCAAAATATTTATTAACTTTACATTATAATTAGAGCTGCTTAACTTTCAGTAGCCAGTGGCTTCTAACACTTTAGCTTTGTGTTCTTTTTCTTTTCATTAACCTGTAAATAACTGCTTAAATCTTAGAGTTCTAAGTATGCTGTATTTCAGTTTCACTTAAACTGTGCCCCATAAAAGGTAGTAAAGGGCACCTATTATATACCTTTTGTTTACTCTGCATGGCGATCTATAAGCTCCATGCTTACCTTCCAGGCCTGAAAGTGGTTCATTTGAAAACTCAGTTTGGCCTCAAACTTAATAAGAACCAACAGTGTAAGGTGGCCACTAAAAAACTAAAAGAATCCTTGTGCACTGAGAGAAGTGTAGTATTTATGAAGTAAATGATCCCACTATACTATTCCGAACCAGTTACCCTAACTTTCAATATTATGCTCAATTTGGGGACCCTCATTTTAAGGTGGATATTAATTACAAGATATTTAGAGGACATTATCTGATTATGAGGTTTAGAACTAGAGATGTTCATCCTGGATAAATAAAAGTTTTTGAAAGGTTGTCATGTAGAAATCTTAAATTTAAAAGCAGGTAGATTTTAGCTCGACACAAAAATAAGTGGAGTTGTAATCTGAGTTATTAGCAATCTCTCCAGACAGTTAAGATACCATCATTTTCCAGGTTAGCTTGAGAAGTTAGTAACAGTAAGGACCTGACAAGAATTAAATAATAGTTTCACATAGTTTCTGGAAAATAGAAAGTAATGGTGTGGGGTAAAGAAGAGAAGAAACACGCCCAGGGGTAAATCTTGAACACCAAGCCTGGGCTGGCAGTTTACCATTCTATAATCCTGTTCTTTAAACTCCTGATTCTTCCCTTAAATTCCAAGAGCCAAATGCCCTTGGACCATCTCCTGACTATTTAAAGCCCCATTGTGGTACCCCATCAGGTCTCCCTTCTTTTATTTTTTAAAAGATTTTATTTATTTATTTTTAGAAAGAGGATAAGGGAAAGAGAAAGAGAGGGAGGGAAACGTCAATGTGTGGTTGCCTCTTGTGTGCCCCCTCTGGGGACCTAGCCTGCAACCCAGGCATGTGCCCTGACTGGGAACTGAACCGGCAACCTTTTGGTTCACTGGACAGCACTCAATCCACTGAGCCACACTAGCCAGGGCAGGTCTCCCTTCTTATCCTTCTTTCTTCTCACATGTTCTAACCCAGCACTGCCTAGCAGAAATAGAATGTGAACCACATATGTAATCTAAAATTTTATATAGCCAAATTAAAAAGTAAAAAAAATCACAAACTGGTAAAATGAATTTTGTTTAACCCAATATATCTAAAATACTCATTTTAATCAATATTAAAATTATAGAAATATTTTACATTCTTATTTCATACTAGGTCTTTGACTTCCAATATGTACTTTACACTTACAGCACTTCTCAGTTTGGACTAGTCACAAGTATTTTAATAACCACATGTGGCTAGTGGCTACCATGTCGGACAGTGCCGCTCTAAGTCACCCCTCATTTTGTGTGCACATACCTTACACAGTTTAGAGAGAAATGACCTGGAAAGACTTTGGATCTAGTTTTACTTCTGCTTTTAGCATGCTATGACCTTTGTCTATGTAAATACTTCACTTTTCTGACCCCTTCTAGTTCAACATTATATGAT